>CALNHX010003253.1:69872-154603 GCA_940337035.1 Agriotes lineatus | reverse complement strand
GACAAGGTTTTGATAACGGTGCTAACATGCGTGGAGAAAAAAGTGGTGTACAAAGAAGACTACTCAACAGAAATCCCCTTGCATTTTTTGTACCATGTGGTTGCCACAGTTGGAATCTGCTGGTGGGAGATGCTGCTTCCTCTTGTGCTCAAGCTCAAACCTTTTTTGGGCTTTTGCAAAGACTGTCCACTATTTTCTCTTGCAAGTGAACGATGGTCTATTCTGAAGTCACATGTAAACATATCTCCCAAACTCCTGTCTGAAACCAGATAAGAGTGCAGAAGTGAATCTGTAAAAGCCGTTAGATACCAGTTAAGCAATGTATGTGATGTTTTGGTAAGTCTCCGTGAGAGTAGCACTGACTGTGGATTAGTTTGCGAATGTCAATCTCTAGAAAACGAAATCACCACGTTTGACTTTGTTGTGTCTCTCGTAGTGTGATAATACATTCTTGTCAAGATACACACTATCAATAAGGTATGGCAAAATGTAAACATGCATTTGGATGTGGCAGTTAGGCATGTCGAATCGTTTGTTAAGTGGTTAGATGAATATCGTGTCAGTGATTTCACTTCAGCATTGGTGACAGCAAGAGAAGTAGCTGAAGAAGCTGGAATCGATAAGATATTTAAGACCACTAGAAGACGACGTAAAAAGAAAATGTTCTTGTACGAAAGACAAGATGAAGTTCCCGAGAATTCACCAGAAGATAATTTCAAAATTAATTATTTTCTGGTCATAGATGCAGTACGAATGAGCTGTCAACCACGATTTTCAGCATTGAAGACATATGAAAACAATTTTGGCTTTATGTACCACATTAGGAGCCTCCAGAACATGAGTGACCTAATGACTAACTGTAGAAACTTGCAACTGTCACTGAGCGACGGAGATGATCATGATATTGACGCTGTGGAACTGTATGAAGAGTTGAAAATGTTAGTCCCTGTCTACGATGGAGATCAAGACGATGTAGTTTCAGTTCTTCAGTATATTGTAAAAAACAGTTTGAAAGATGTTTATCCAAATGTTAATATTGTATTAAGAATAATATGTACAATTCCTGTAACAGTAGCGTCTGCTGAAAGAAGCTTTTCAAAGTTAAAGCTTATCAAGACATATCTAAGAAGCACAACGACACAAAATCGACTTTCATCTTTAGCCCTCCTCTCCATTGAAAACGAGTTGGCTGCCAGTCTCGATTACAGTGAAGTAATCCGAGACTTCAGCTGGAAAAAAGTCGCAGAGTTACATTTTAATGAGGTACAGTAAAATTCAGAAAATATGAGTTGAGTGGTTAATAGATTTTCGACCCAAATGTTGTTTTTATCAATAGTAATATGTTAAATTTGACTTTTCAATTAAATTTTAAAAATTATAATAGGAGATTAATTAAAGTCAAGTTTTTGTTAAATTTGCATGATTAATATTATACTAAATAAAAATCATTAAGTCGTATATAGTTTAATAATATTAAAAAAAAACATTTCGCACAACTAAAATTGGCTTCATTAGTTTACGAATTATAAATGCATTATGTTGAAGGGATACATTGGAAAATTTACAAATGGTTTATTAAATTACTGGAGATCAAAATCATTACGACTTTTTTTATTTTTTATTAAAGTATGAATAATTAGTTAATTAACTAATTAACTACACTTTTTAATTTAGTTATTATATTTTTTAAGATGTTAAAAAACTAGGTTTTTGTACTTTTATAATATATACCTTTTTTCCTTAACTTTACTTTTTATTTTATTACCTTATTTGTCAATGTTAATAAAACTCATATAAGGTGCAAAATTCATTACATTTGGATTTCGTTCATTACACCTCAATTATTTTGGAAAAACCAGTATTGTTGATTATAAAACTAGTATAATTAACTATTAAACAAAAACATACACATTTTTTCTACTTTTATTAATAGTGGCATATCGAAACCAAAATCAAAGATTCAATTGAAATTTGAGAAGAGAGATTACTGAAATTCTCATCAAAACTACGCTGAAAACAGTGTTTTCAAAGAGCCTAGACCGCTTTAAATATCCTCAGGGGGCAACAGAATTAACTGCTGGTACGGGCTTAGCGACCCCGAGGTGCCCTAGCCAATGCCCGTAAATACTACGGACCGCCCGGGACAGCCCAGATGTCCGCTCGCGTAGTATCACCTGGAGAACCGGACCGCCGTTATATCTACGTCGAAACCGCGATGATGCTTTCGCTCCGAGAATTCCAGGATGTTCTTTTGCACGTCGAAACCGCGATGCTGCATCCAGAATGCTTTTTGTACGTTGAAACCGCAACGCTGCTACCGCTGCGAAAATTCCAGAATATGCTTTTACACGTCGAAACCGCGACGCATCCAGAATGCTTTTGCAAGTTGCTTCCGCTCCGAAATTTCCAATATATCCAGAATGCACGTCGAAACCGTGATGGTGCTTTCGGTCTGTAAATGTCCAATATGAATACAAGCTGAAACCGCAGTATTTTGTATTCGCCGGTAACCTGAGTTTGTGTGCACTCATTAAACAAATTCAGAGAGCGCATTTCGCCCAAGGGCCTACAAGAAAGCTTGTTCCCTCCAGAATACGAATGTTTTAATGAAATCAAATGCACCACCTGAAGTTACGCCGACGCCGCGACGCCTACATTCATCCGTAGCGCAATTGTGGATGTGTGCATAAACGTTGACAAGACCATTGTCCAATTTTAAGGGACCTTGATGTCAGACCCTAAGTTTAGAAGCGAGCGCAGGCTCTTATACATTGGTAAAACCGAAGGTTTTGCCCAAAGAACATTCGATGCAGTGGACCAAACCCCACTCCTACCTGATTTTGGAGAGCAGAAGTTGTGGCGATCTCCTGTTGATCAGAAATCGATAAAACGTGATTTATCGGATTTTGTTTTACGTAGCAGTCAAAGACCACAAAGTTCTAGTTTAGACTTGATTCATAGAACCGCTGAACAGTTCAGATTACCCTAAAAAGTAAAAATGATCCATTTAAATATTTTTCAAGAAGATCTAGATATTTGGAGTAAATCACCAGGGTTACCATGGCGTAATCTTGGCAATAAAACAAAAGGTGATATTAAAAATGATCCCGAAGCAATTAGACGTGTGCGGAAGTTCGCGCACCTTGTTAAAGGCGGTCATAAGATAAGCTTTTCTGATTGTTTGGCTTATGTACTATTGATATAAAAAAAAACTAGGACAACGTTTTTTGGCTGTATGAATCGGTTTTTTTAATAGCTGACTGAGATGACAATATTTTCAAAACGTCACTGTCAATCATGCCTCAAGTAAATGTAGTTGCGAAAGCTAGGATTATTGGTTGCATAGAAAACGGTGTCCCTATTAGGCAAATTGCACAGGAGTTCGGCGTTAACAAAAATACTGTTATTTCAATCAGAAGACAGTGGGAAGAACATGGCAATTTTAATAGAAGACCTGGATCTGGTAGACCGGAAATTTCAACGGCAGCTCAAGATTAAGCCTTAATTAATTATTTACGGCAAAGTCCGTTTGCTACGGCTTCTAAGGCCAGAAATGAAACACATTTCCCGGGGTCTAAAATGACAGTAGGTCGCAGAATTCGCAAATCACAATTAAGGAATAGAGTGGCTGCTAGAAAATTTTTGTTAACAAATCATGGGAAACAAGCTCGTTTACTATTCTCCTTGAATTTTGTTTATCGTGATTTAGAGTATTGGGATCGTGTTATTTTTACCGACTAAGAATCTTTTCAGTCTACCTACAATGGGCCTATAAGAGTTTAGCGACCTAATAATACAAAGTTTGAAGATAGATATACCCAACACCATAACATATCTGGTCGGATTTCCGTGAAGGTATGGGCGTGGATTAGTTTTCGAGGTATGGGTGTCTGCAGCAGAATTACTGGAAGATTTAATTCTGAAAATTACATAAATATTTTAGAAAATACCATGTTGCCTTCAGTAAGGCAATTATACCCCGAAAACAATTTCATTTTTCAGCAAGACAACTGTCCCGTTCATACTGCGCGCATTGTGAATATGTGGTTTCAAAACCACAATATAACGGATGTTCATAAACAGTCGTCATCCCAGTTGCTTTGAAAAACAAAATGTTATATCTTTGATTAATTCGTGCAACACAATGAAACGTCATTGAGTACTGTCATAGCGCAGTTTTTCTCAATTATAATAGACATACGTTTTTGAAGTCAAAACCTACTGGGATGACGACTGTTTATGAACACCCGTTAGAAGTGATGCCATGTGCACCAAATGGTCCCGACCTAAACCCCATTGAAAACATTTGGGGTTATATTACCAAAAAATGTATGAAAGGAATTTCCACCCACAACATTCAGAACAACTTTGGCACGAAATTCTGACTATTTGGAACGCAATGAATCAGGACGAAAATATTATAAGACCATTTATACATTCTATGTCTCATCGCTTACAGGCAGTTATTGATAAAGACGGAGTAATGACAAAATATTAAATAGGTTTTTGTTCTTATTTGCTCCTGTTGTTCCATTTGTTATTACTTTCTATTATGTTTTCATGAATTTTATATAATCGTTTTGTATAATAACCTTTCATATTAAAATTACATGGCTTTAGGTTTGAATTATTGATATGACAATTACGGATATTTAATCAACTAAAATAATACAAATCCATGGCTAATCGATTTAAAAATGTCCTAGTTTTTTTTATATCAATAGTACGTTCACATACTTGTGAGCTTGGGGAATATAAAGCTGTGTGGGGGTATCCCGCAACAGTTACCTTCATGGAAGCTATGTTTGCACTTCATCTGATTAGGGCATTTCAAGATGTCAGAGATGAATTTCGACCCATTACTTACGGGTTTGAAATCGCCACTGGAGGCATGAAAAAGTTACGTAAACGATTCATATGTAATGATGCTCATTATACTGGGATAGATTTTAAAAAGTTTGATAAAACAGTTCCGCCTTGGCTAATTGAATTAGCTTTTGATATACTGTTATTGAACGTCGATTTGGTTGAATATCAAGACCATGGTGTTGCAGATGCCCGAAAAATGATTACCTTATTTTACGCTTTGAGAAGGTATTTGATTGAGACTACAATAAGGACCGCTGATGGCTGCCGGTTTAAGAAGTTCTCTGGAATAGCAAGTGGCAGTTATTTTACCCAGTTGGTAGGATCAATAGTTAATTGTATTCTAGTTAATTGGATGTCAAATGAGCAGTTCGGAAATTATCCTCTTGATTGTTTGTTCCTAGGAGATGATTCGTTTATCTCCTCAACAAGAAGGTAGGATTTGGATTAGTGTAACCGATTCGTTAATAAAATAGGAATGGAGGTAAATGTTGAGAAAAGTGACCAAAGTGAATGAATGGGCAATTAAAATTCCTTGGGTATAAAATTGGAAATGGGCAGCCGCTGAAGGAACACAGTGAATGGATTGTTGCTCTTCTGTACCCAGAACGTCCAGATCAAGAGTTTTCAGATGTGCAGAATAGAGCTTTGGGATTGTATTATGCTAATATGTGTGTTGATCAAGAATTTGCACGCATTTGTCGCACAATTGTAACTCTAACAAAATTTGATATATTATTCACAGCTAATTTTGAACGGATGTTGAAACACATAGGTGTTGCTGTGTCCGAGTTAGATCCTTTAAACTTACCGGATCCACTGTACTTTACAAAATTTATGTAACAAAGGTTTTAAGCCCCGGGACGTTAAAACCTGAAGAATTTGCAGCGACCATTGTTGTAAACAATTGGTTATTTCAACTGCTGCAAAAGACCTACAACCGCTTCTAGCAGATTCGACGTGCATGCAATCCGTCCTATTTTAGATCGTCGCCCAAGGACTCGGCGTGCGCGATAGGAGAGCGTGTCCAGCGAGCCTGCAGTATTCCAGTGTAACCGAGGTTGCAGCCCTACTCAGCAACTGGAATATCACCCTAGTTATTAATTCGGTATTCAGCGTAATTTACATTTCATATTAATTTGTTAATTTATTTATTTAAAAACATTATACTTAATTCTGAATGTTAGCTGGTGTTATCGTTGATCTACTCCATATTTGAGCAGAAGAACAATTCTTCGACTAGAGCTAATCCGAGGCATAAAGTTTAACACCCTTAGTAAAAGGGGTGAAATATTACAGAGAGCCCTTCGCAGGGACTTTGCGAAATATTACAATACAGTATTTTATTTACTTTGCATAAAATAAAAACCAAAACTGGAAATTCCAGTTTTTTAGGAAATTTTGAAAACTAAAAATGAAAGGTCAAATTTATTTCCAGATTGTTAATAAGCAGAAAAATACGCAACTTTGCCCTAATTTAACCGACCTCGTATCTCTTAAGATTACCGATATCCACATGCTTAAGCTCGAAAAACGGACACCCAGTACAAACTTAAAAACTTTTCAAGCACACGGCGACGTAAACGTAAACATTTTAACGTGGAATATAGAAGGTTACTCAAATGTTATTAACTGGGCCCAGAAAGCAACATTAGACCAGCTGGTGGAATTTTTATTTTAACTAAACCACATATGTAACCTTACATACACACTCGTATGTAAACTGCCTATCCATGGAAACAAATATATGTAGAATCTATTGTTTCTACGTCCACCCTCAAACAGAGATCCAGGAAATAATCCAGCTTATCGCTGAACAACTACAAGATACCACCGGTAATACTATCGTTTCAGGTGATTTTAACTGCTGGATCGATATACGTGATTCTAAAGGAAGAGAATTAATTCAAGTAATGGGTTATTTAGCATTCGAGGTCGCCTCGAAACACGAACAGCATATATACTGTTATGATACAACACTAAAGGTGTATTGGAATCAAATTTGTTAAAATTAGGTTGGAAATGATTTGGGATTACGTCAAGCTATTTGTTGCTGAGTGGATCTTCCAGAAGGGTGTCGTCGGAGAGAGGAGGCGCATTCTAGGAGGGTAGCAGTTTACTGTAGCAGGTGGATGTCCAGATTTGCTCTGTTTGCTGGTTGCTGTCGAGAATTTGGAGTTTGCTGATATTACACGGTGAGGACGTGTGGTCTATCTGTGAGCAGTGCATTGCAGAAAGGTGCTTGAAAGGGTCGATTTGCAGATCAGGAAGAGGTTGCTGTTTGGAGTGTTGTATGAACCAAATACAAGGTGGGTGATTTGTTATCAAAATCCTAACTAGAAACTAAATAAAGACAATAAGGTGAAATTAATTAAGAAATAATTACTTACTGTGTTTTTTTAATATTATTGTGTACCATTCAAGTGATTGGGCATTTGTCATTAGAATTTCAAATTTGTTTGACAGTCGGTTGACATACGCATTGTGACTTATGCAAATGAGAATTAAAATATTAGAACACCAATCTTTCAGAAAGCAAGTAACTAGATAAAAGAATTCACGCCTGATTTTTCAGGAGCTACCTATAATAGTAATTATTGACATTAGAATACAAAAAGGGCAATTTGTAATTTAAAGAAATTGATTAATATCAATACTTGAAGGTTCAGTTAATAAATAAGGCACTGCAAAGAGGAGTCAGTGCAATATTTTGCACACAATGGGAAGAGCAATATCGACCGTATCCTTTTTAACTTGAGTATTAATAAAAGTCTAATTAATGCATCAGTGATGCAGAACTTAATTTGAAAGCATTAAAGAGTAGTTACAATGTTCAGAATCAAGCAAGCAGCTGTGAGAAGACAGGAAAACCAAATCAACACTAGAAGATCGATCAACATCGAGAAATGAATAGATGATCCAAATTTAAGTGCGCTTAAAAGTGATGATATAATAGAAACTGAAACCGTTGCTCAAATAATTTCAGAATCAGCTGATACCCGCATTAAAAATAGAAGTTGTAAGCCATGGTTCGACACGGATTGTAAGACTATGTCTAAAGTCCCTGAAAAAAACAACGACCATGCGGCCCCACGTAAAGAATCCAAACAACTTATCAAAAACAAGAAACGTACCTACGAAGACACCAATCTAACACACAATGTCCTTGAATTGGAAAAAAACCTTGAACTATCCTCGCAAAGTTTAAGGCTACGGCTACACCTTAGGTACGGAGTGATAAGAACATTTTAAATTGCTGTTTTTACAACCGATCACATGTCTACCGGTAAATCAACAGACACTGGAAATAACCTCTGGTACAATAATCAAATAACCAAAGAGGAAATGTCGCAAAACGTTGTTAAACTTAAAAAACATAAAGCTGCTGGTATACATAATGTCACGAATGAACAGATTGTAGCAGTGTGTCCCTTTCTAACAAACTGGTGGGTTAATATTTTTAATATTATTTTAGAAATCAGTAACATCCCAATGTCATCGAAAATCTCCAAAGTGAGAATGATGTACAAAAGGAAGGTAAATCCAATACATCCATATTCCTACTGATGAATAGCGTTACTTACCACTCAGTTCCAACTGTTAACAAGGATTATTAATAGCAGGGTTATATCACACTTAGAAACAATCTCCCGCCACAACAATATGGTTTTAGTAAAAATAAAAGCTGCGAAAAAGCCATAAATGTGCTAATTAACGAAATAAAGACTGCCACATCAGGATTACGAAGGGTAACTAGTATATGCCATATTTATTGACTCCAAAAAACCTTTGATTGAGTGGACAGTAATATGCTATATCACAAGCTCATAAAATTAGGCATCAAAGGAAAGGAATATAATTTAATACGTGAAATTCTAAACACCAATTTTATTTAAAAAAAGATAATAGGAGAGAGTCATCTAACCTAATAAATCAAGAACGAGGAGCACTACAGGGAGATTTCCGAAGCCCAATCATATTTCTTGCGCTAGTGCAGAACTTACTAAACGCTATAAAAATACCAGAAACAAGCTGCCTAATGTATCTCGTCTTGTATTCAAAAAACCTTAACTAACCTCAGGCAAGTTTGAATCACCTGAATTCTTGGTGCAAAATAAATAAGCTGAATATTAATCCTACAAAAAGTAAGGTGGTGAAATTTAGAAGAGGCAAATATAAAATAAATGATGAATTATTTATAGGCAATCGACGAATCGACTTTACTAATGAGTATGAATATTCAGGTGTTACACTTCAGCCAAGGTTGGCCCTAACGCAGTACAGCTACACAAAAAGCAAGAAAATGACCCCAATAATTAGGTCTTTAAAATACCTACAAAATCTAAAACTGAGCACTGCAATTAAGCTACATAACATCAAAATTCGGACATCAGTGACTTATAGCTTTAAATTCATATGTTCACTACTATTCACACAACACCTTCGACAGCTAGACAAAATTAAAACCCCTTCTCTTAAAAAGGTACTAGGTCTACCAAAGCATGCATCTAATACATTCACTTTCCATCTGGCAGATGTGAACAGTACGGGGGAAGGAATTATTTAGAATTTCCAAGATATGAATTCTACAGTAGTTGTCTAACACAAGGAAATAAGAGAAGAAAAGAATACAAAGTTCGTGATTGACAGATTTACGGCTGGGCCAACATTAACGTCACAGGTAGGTACGGAAGGTACTAAACAAAAGCAATAACATTTTATAATGTAACTCTACATGGTTATCATCATCTCCTTTGTAAGGAAACACATTTTCATTACCCATTACACAGTTACGCATATATGTCTGTGACAACCCAGCAGATAGATACCACATATTAGACTGTGAAAAACAAGAAAACCGGTCAATAGCACACTAAACTAACCTAGTAACTTGACTTTTATTGTATTTGTATTAATTCGACTAATCTGACCAATTGTAAGTTTAATATTTATTTTAACATGGTTTTATTGCTATTAAGTCTATGCGGTGTTTACTAATGCTGATTTGTATTGTTTATTGTTGTTAATCATAGATGATATTTTATATATGATGTTATTCTATCGGCAACTATTGGTGTAAAATAAATTACTTACAGAAAACGAATAGGCTCCTTGGAAATTTATGATTATTGATACGGTGATGCAGCAGTAACCTCATTATTTTAATAGTTCATTTGAAATTACCGCTATTACTATCTCTGTGCTCTCGACTTGATATTGATCGGTTTCTTGGCGCAGCCGCAGACTCCTTCCGCAGTTCAGTTGTTACACTATTTCGAAATTTAATTTAAAACAAAAACGTTAAATGACATTTGTAGCTTTGTGTTTAGGAAGTGTTATATGAAGCAATATTTCCGTAGAATGATTATACATCTAGTTCAAGTAGTAGTAGCCTCATCACTGATGATGTGGGCATTATTGTGAGAAGACAAAAACATATCGTAAAAACCAAAATTACGTCGAGAAACTTGACGATGTAGAATTTTTTGATAAATTTCGATAACAAAAACAACATTTTCACTTTTGTTGGATGAAATAGAAAATGGAATACGGCTACCTACAAATCAGTGAGTAAAAACAAGTTATTTTGTTAGAAGTGGTTGTAATAATAATGTAATAATAATAATGGTGAGGCACTAACACCCCATGAAGGAGCTTGGCCTGCAAGGCGGAAGGTTAGAGCTTCCGTATCCTCGCTCTCAAACCCGGCTGTCGCGTGTCAAATTCATGACACGTGGTGATGTGGTGAGCACCACGCATTAGACAGCCGCATTATTACCCCTTGTTCTTTCGAACGCAGGTTCCCAATTATTTAAAGCGACTGGGTAGGCCGCCCGCCAGGCATCGATCTGGGATTTGAACTCCAGACTTCCGCGCCGCAGTCCGATGCTCTAACCATCAGAGCCACGCTGGCGCTAGAAGTGGTTGTAGTCAACCTATTATGCGGTTGTTGCTGACCTTAAGATTTCTTGCCAATGGAAGCATATTACTTGTAGCAGGGGATTTTGTTGGGGTATTCAAATCATCTTCCAAGATGTGCGATGGAGAAGAAACGGAAGAAGTAGCTTTGGATTTTTATCGAATAGCAAGATTTTCTCGAACTATTGGTGCTATTGATTATACTCTTGTAGAAATCACCAGGTGGTGAGACGCTGAAATATTTCGGCCACGAAAAGGTTTTTTTTTGCTTTGAACGTACAAACCATTTCAGATGCCAATTCGAGAATCAGAAATATCGTCGCACGTTGGCCTGAATCAGTTCCTGGCCACACTATTTTCCACAACAGTTTGACAAAGCGACAATTTGAGGAGGGTCACTTGGTTGGAGACAGTGGGTAACGTATTGAAAATTAATGGTTAAAGTGGAACAAGCAAATATTGTTGCAGAAAATTTATATAATGAATCCATTATTTGCACAAGGAATGTCATCATACTGCATGGTGCGTGGAAACGACGTTTTTTATTCTGTCCCAAGGCATTCAACTGAATCTCAACACTGCCATGAGTGTTATTGTAGCTACAGCTAACACATAACATAGCCTTAAATATGCATGCGGATATCCCTCTAGATTGGATAGTCAATGATGGGGGGTTAAATGACGAACAAGAAAACAACTCTGAAATTAACGGAGATCCGATAGGTCGTCAATTTAGATAACTTTTAATAACTAAGCATTTTGTAAGGTGGTAAATATTTATTTATTTATAATTAAAATATTAACTAAATTTACATCATTTCTCTTCTCCATTTATAAATCTAAATTTCTATGTTCTTGCATAACCGGTTCTTCCTTTCGCTGCAGACTTTCCAACACTTTCTCTACCAAGAGTCTTTTGGCTCTATAATATTGCTCTTTAGCTTCCACCACAGGGTTACACACTGTTGGACGCAATTTCTGATTTTTGGGTCTTTTCAGTTGACGAGGTGTGTAACTCCACTAAAATTCAATACTTGGTAATATTTACTTCATAAATAGTAGTCGATGCTTAAAGTGGGGTTGAGTTTTAATAATAAATGAAGGACTTGAAGTCTTCCCCACGAATTTATTTGTTTTTAAAAAACGGTTGACAAGATTTTATGTGTGTACGTGACTAGTTTCGACAAATTGCCATCATCAGACGTAAAAATTGTTAACAAAGGCTAAAAATGATTAATGTTAGGGATACCTAAGAGATAGCTTAGATTATCGTTAAAAGTAACATTTGGTGCCTGAGGGGCAAGTTACAATTATAAACCTATGGAAACATTTCTAAACAAAAATTGCGAGAATTAAAAACTGACAAGTTAAATTGCAAAATATGTACTTACTGGGGAAGAAAATATTCAAAACTACAGTTTAGAGTTGAAATTTAAATTTACATTTCCCTTTTGAGGGCGATGAACATTTATTGAATAAACGAGCCAAAGGCCCACTTCTTGGAAACCACTCCATTGTAACTTGCCCCTCAGGCACCAAATGTTACTTTTAATGATAATCTAAGCTATCTCTTAGGTAAGTCGTTCGCTTTATTGTTAAGGTATCCCTAACATTAATCATTTTTAGCCTTTGTTAACAATTTTTACGTCTGATGATGGCAATTTGTCGAAACTAGTCACGTACACACATAATATCTTGTCAACCGTTTTTTAAAAACAAATAAATTCGTGGGGAAGACTTCAAGTCCTTCATTTATTATATTTACTTCATGTTGCAAACTGAAATACATACATTATCTGAGCCTAAAATTTCATCAACTGTTGGCTTTGTTGTTTTTGTTGTGGAAGGTGAAGTTGTGGAAGGAATATTCCTGTTCATTGATAAATTATCACCAACCATCTGTAAATGCAACATAAACGGAAATTCATCAAATTAAAAGGTTGTAGTTATTACTTTAGTATACACTTCTTAAGTATCTTGCATGCTCAGTTTCTAATGTTGCATCCGCCTCAGTGGCTAATGACGACTGCTTGCCTGTGGCTGAGATACTCTTTTCATCCTACAACAGAATGGACCTGTTGAAATTTTTGCATGTATAAATTCAGAATACCCTAATTTCACAAAAATGCACACTCACAATGTCAAATTCGCTAATAGTAAGAAAAATATAAAAACTACTAGTATACATTTTCAATAAACGCACATAATTAGCTACATCCTTTACTTCCACCACAGCATTACTATCAAATTCTGAAGGCACCAACCACCGTTTTGTGATTGATTATCTCAAGGATAGCCAAAAGGACAGGGTCATATTTGACATCCTTGCATGGCCCACCACCAGTTCCATACATGCGCAATACTTTTGCAGCCATAACTTTAAGAAGTTCGGTTTTGAGGTCCTCATACTTTACCTGTAATTGTTGCAAGAGTCTTTTTACAGACAGTTGGGTGTTGAATGCCATTTCCACATTTTTCCATACTTCAAACTAGAAAAAATATTTATCAATCCAGACAATTATTTATTTATTTCTTTTATTTATTGATACTAGCCTTTACAGAAAAAAATCAATTACAAAGGTTATATAAATACATATCGTAAAAAACGTCGAGTTAAGAGATCATATTCTACACATACAAACATAAAATGGCATTATTGAAAAAGGAAAAACAACGTCCTGATGTCAATTAAATAACAAATAATACTCTTACTGCTACGTAGACATAAATTTAAACCTATTCTAACAATTAAGTAACAAACGACTTCCGGGATTGGACCGTGTCATGATTGAGACCGAAGAACTCAACGTTTCGCCCACTTTCGTAAGGGGCTTCATTGTTATAACCATCGCATATTCGATTTACGGAGGAAAAATATAACATATTAGTTCTAAACAATTGTTGAAAAACTAAATTCTTCAAGTAAGTGTTTATACGACCGTAAATGTGGATATATTCCGGTTATTTTCAAGTGCAGACATTGTAGGTAAATTTTTTGAACTCTTTCAACTCGTTGTTTATTTATATTATATATTGGGTTCCATAGTGTTGAACAATATTTAAGTTTAGTTCTTACTAAAGCAAAAAAATATACGATTAATACTGGTTATGTTTCTAAAACTACGAGTCTTTCGAATGACAAATCCCAATGTTTTATATGCATAGATGTTATTCTATTTACATGCGCCTTAAAACTTAGTTTAGCATCGAAAATTACTCCCCAATCACGCATTTCTTCAGTCCTCGACAGTATATACTCATCCATGCGATAATGAAACTGAATGGTATTCTTTTTCTATGATATGATAGTACACAGCATTTTTTAATATTGCATTGTAATCGTTTTCTATAGGACCATTCTAAAACAACGTTTGTATCAGATTGCAGCTTTTTGGTCATTTTCAGAATTTATGTTAAGCCAAAGTTTCACATCATCTGCATACAGCAAACTCTTTGAGAAAGTGATGCAGTTGAGTAAATCATTAATTAACAATATGAACAGTGGTACCAAATTAGCTCCCTGTGGTACATCAGAATTAATTTTATATTTATAAGAGGCGGTTGAAGCATTATAATATGAAAAAAACCTTTTCATCACAACTAATCCTACTGGTTGCTTTATTTTCAAATATCTTTTTATATTTCCTTATATCCCCTATTAAAATTAATTGCTCGTCTATTTATGTTGAAGCTCTGTACCAAATTTGAAATTGATAGCTTATTAAATACTTCACTTATTAAAAATAATCAGTGTTAAATTTCAAACTTTGGCGCCCTGTACATCGCACGTGCGGATCTAATAAAAAATGGCATTATAAAAGTCATATTATTTTTGCTCACGGAATATGTGGTAAACCGATTGACCTTCTTTTTACGGACACCCTGTATATCTTAGCCATGCGTCTACACCTTTTCAATTGTAATTCAGATTAGAAAATTGTAATTCACAAAGCCTAAATTCTATTTCAGAAATTTAAATTGTAATCCAGAAAGCGTTAATTGATATTCAGAAAGCATCATTTGTAATTCAGAAACCATCAATTGTAATTCAGTAACCAAGGGACGACCTTTATGAACAATTATTATGTAGATACATACACATAGTAGTGTCTAAAATTTACAATAAAGTTAATATTTCTTGTAAAAAAAGAGCATCGGATATAAAAGGCTCTTAGTAACAGCATATAACAATGACGTGAAATCTATAATGGACAATTTTAAAGTTAATTTATTTCCAACCAAAAGATGACAAACAAAAATTACCTGTCCGAAGGTAAATATTAAATGTTTTGCAAACTGTACACACACCTAGTATGTAATTCTACATAAAGGTCGTCTTTCGTTTTTGAATTGCAAATTATGCTTTCTGAATATCAATTAACGCATTCTGCATTACAATTTCCTAATTTGAATTACTAGTTATACTTTCTTACAATTTACTAATCCGAATTACATTTGACGCCTTCTGAATTACAATTTATTAATGTGAATTACACATGTTACACTTTCTGTTCTTCTATTAATCTCATATCGATTTGTTCGTTTAGAGAATAACGATACTGATTATTATGTTCCATTTTGGAATAAATTGTTAAGCCAACTAACAAGATGAATGGACAGTAAAAAACTTAATTTATTCTTTTTACTTTTGACATGACATTAGACGCCTTTTGTTTTCCATGCTAACTATTATTTTATCCAATTTCAATGGGCAATTCATGGGACTTACGTATTACACATTACATATTAAATTTTTCAGTTTTAGATAAAGTGGTGCATGCTGCATGTCATTAGATTGGTAATTAAATTTGCTATCTAATGGCAGAATGGCCCTTAGTAGGTTCCATTTAAAATAATGACTTTTTCTTGAAAACGCCTTTAGCAAATTGTATTCTTTCCTGAATGATTTTATATTAATCTATTTGATGAAATAACTATTATTATGAGTTGCTAGAGTTACTTAAAACAGATTTTCCGATGCAGCCTTCTACGTTCAAAAATAACATTGAAAACGTATTTATCTTTTGGAAAAATAACAATTTGACCAGATTGTCGTATGTAGTTTGAGCCGTAGATTCCGAAAACTATAAAACATACAGGGCGATCCATTAAAAAAAATTAAAGTTTATGGCATTTCCGGCGAAACCGGAAGTCGGCCATTTTGACTATATCTGTTCATCAATTGGAATATATGCCCAATACTCTCAAACTAAATTTGATCTAAATCGGTTAATAAATAAAGGAGATATTAGCATGGCCCTAGTTTCATTGTCACCCGGTATAGTCTCATTGAGTAGAATATGTACATATAATTTCAGAAAATGTTGATGATCCTTAACATTTTAATTAACAAATAGGTACTGGTCAAAGTGAAGAACAAGAATACTGAAGTGGGCGCCAGTATGTTAAGAATCATGAAAATTTTCTGAAATTACAAGTATCCATTCTACTCAATAAGAGCTTTCAAATGAGGTGTCATTAGACCTTCTATTCAATTTAAGAAGATATTTAATTTGTTGCCGAGGGGCCATTTGGAATTTTCGATTAACCTCAACTGCTTCAAAAGATCTAAAATCGGTGTAGTTTATTTCCCTAAAATTTGACTAAAATATTGTGACGCATTTAAGTTAGAGGGGGGGGAGGGGACTTTTGGTCCTCACTGTATATTATAAACTATTGCGATGATATTTCACCCCAGTATTATGATATGGTATTGCACCTGAACGCTAGTCTTGCTTAGTTTTAGTTTGGGCTAATTGAATAATTTCAGATGGCAAGATTAGCATGTTTAATTATCAAATACTTTATTGTAATTTATACAGCGTCGAGTAATTTTATTTAAATATTAAAAGCAGCATTGAGTTAATGTAGGATAACTTAGGATAAGGTTCCGATTATAAATTAATGTTTAAGAATGAAGTAAGTAGCAAAAGTATTTGTAGGGTGGGTTGCACGCTCATGCCCAGCTCTGCCGTGTAGTCTATCACTGGAATGTTGGGATTTGTGGTGCGCGGATTGCGCTGGCTGGTAGATCCGTGTGGTAGCTTTCAGATTATCTAACGCTTTCTGGTAAATTTGATACTGAAAAATGCTTTTTAGGCGATCATTACAAAAATGGCGATTCTATGGCCCCTTTTGCCGCCGTAAAGTTTTACTTTTTTGTACACATCCGTCAAACGTACTTTTTTTGTACACATCGGTCAAACTACTTTTTTGGAACTGATCTGTCAGAAACTACTTCATGAACACTTTTTACGTACCCATATAGGCAGTTTGATAAATATTTTTCATGAAATCTGTCGGTTGCTACACGAATGCGCACGGCCGTGGTTGCATAATATGCCTAACTACAATCAGCTGATGAAAATCTAAATCTACGGCCATCCAGATGGCGTTTTGTCAACGGCTGTCAACGCAAAATAAAATACTTGTATTTAAATAATTTTTATTAAATTTCATTAAAAAAAGTAGGCTTTTTAAATTAATTTCTGTGTGAAGTGCCACTTTTTTTTCACTCAGTGCTTTTAATTAGGAATGAACGATTCTAATTGTCGTTCCCTTAGTTACCAATAGACGTTTCCTTAGTTACCAGAACTGACCAACGCACTTGACTAAAATGAAGGCAAATACAATTCTATACAAAATAGGCTTGGATTTGAATATTTAATGAAATTTTAAAAATCTTATAGTCAACTCGTGTTAGCGTGCTTATTTTTCACGCGTGTGAAAAAAAGTTGCACTTCTAACACTTGTGGTCTAAATAACTATTTCGTTGACCGCTTGTTAATTTAAATATAATGAATTATTTTTTCCTAAAAAAGGATGGATTAATAGATGTCATTAATACACTATTTCTGATTAATACTCTTTTTCATTAATTGACTGTTTTTGTGATTTTTCCTAAAAAAGGATGGATTAATGGATGTCATTAATGCACTATTTTGATTAGTACACTCTTTTCCATTAATTAACTGTTTTTGTGATTTTGACGTTTTGATATTTTGCATGGCGGTTAGTTGTGTTAATCAAATTTTTCACCACAAAAAAAAGATGTTGTGGTCAACGAAAAAATTGTGTAATCAACTCGTTTGTTCATGGACGATTAATAATGTCAACTATTAAAGGCACCCACTCGCTATCGCTCGTTCGTGCTTTAAACAGTTTCGATTATTAATCGCCTTCATTAACACACTTGTTGGTTATTCAAAATTTTGATCGAAACTACCTAAATCTAAGCTATTAATATCTACTTAAGTATTCATCACTCTTTGAACTTGTTACTACTGTTATTAATATTGATAAGTAAACGTGCAGTTAGCGCAATTTGAAAAGTGGAGCCCACTGGAAGAGCTTGAAGAGAGTGACTCATTGTTTATTAAAGAACTAGAACGCGTTGGCCAGCCTACATCTGGCCCAACCAGCGTAAAGAAGCGGTTAACAATAAAAATGCTTGCTTAAGCTGGTAGCCAGCCGACGTCCGGCCCTGCCAGCGTTAACAATACAAATGCTTGCTGCGTCGCCACTGTTGCGCGGTCGGCATGTGCGCGCGCCACTTGCTAGTATGCAGGCCCTTCATGCTGCGTGTGCCCGGCGCCACTCGCGCTTACGATCGGCATGTGCGCGCGCCAGTGCTTACGGTCAGCTCTTATAATATATGATTGTGAATATTGTCAACAAGAAGCCCATTTTCTGTGGTCGCAGTGGTGATACTAGTGGGAAAATAAGACGTCGGACGACCAGTGGTGTTAGTAGGAACATAAGAAGTCGAAGGGCCATCCCTGCCTGTCACAATTTTTTTCGAAAATTCCATTTTGCTGGACATGGAATTTTTATATAGCCTTCAGCCGCAGTCGAAGATTTCCATTCCCAAGGCGCTTCAACATAAGGATATCACCTCCAGCTTCAACCAGTAGTGAGGCTGAACTCCTTCGAAAATAATGGCCTGTGTAACTACTGGCGTTTGGTAATTGCAAATATTGTGCAATTAACGAGGTATCTTCCCAAATGTATGCCCTCCGATCACCTGCGTTGAGCATTTTCCGTTGCGGTAATTTATAAAAAACGTCTTATGTTGTGTGCGTAGGGGTCGTAGGGATAAGTAAAACCTGTACAGTTTCCAGAATTTCATCAGTGACGGCAAATATTCTTTTTTTGCCGGTTTTTGTTTGCGGATAGTGATCACTAACATGTTCCCCTCGTCTTCAATATCACCTAATCGACATTTTTCGTAATTCTTCACGCCTGCATGCTCCAGTTAGTCCAATTATCATGCAAGAAATTTTTAATATCATCCCTAGTAAATACAGATGATTTTTTGGCCAGGTAACCTCTATTTTGTTGTTTTAAAAATGCGACTACTTTTGTAAATTTACTGATGTCAGTGTCGTTTTTAATAATTACTGTTGCCTTTACCATTGAATACAGAGACCATAAAGTTGAAGCTTTGCATGATTTGACCTTTTTAGAGAAAAACTCCAAAAAAACATTTTCGTCCAGTGTTTTATGTTCTTTGTCCTGCACCACTCAACAAAATTTTCGTATTGTTTCAGATAAATTTGCTGGGATTTTGCGGGGAGCAAACTTAAGGTCGCAACACTTGCAGCTTCCAGAATTTCACCGGGGGTGTCTGAACCATCGCTATCACCCATTTTAAAAGGCTCAAAACACACGCGATTAAGCTTAATATTAAATTTGACAGGAGATGCTTTTATTTTTAGTTGTCTAAATGCTTTTGTTTTTAGTTGTCTAAGGTAACTATGTTTTTCAGGAAAAAAATAATTTTGTGACCTTTTGTGATGATCGCCTAAAAAATGTTGTGTTCACCTCGGCCAAAAGTGCTTTTTTGGCCTCATCTGAATTGCAGCCTCGGCTAACGCCTCGGCCGCAAACAACAGATTCAGCCAAAAAAGATCAATTTTACGGCCTTGATAAACAATATACTATTGGATCCCACTACGTGCTGTAGATTTTTTGGGAAACTTCCGCTTGGCTCGGACCGATTTACATTCGTGCAATAAAATATATACATTCTACCACCATCTTATTAATCTCCAATCTGTTGTCATGACCCACTGTTACAATTATATGAATTGTTACTTGGTTTAAATAAGATGATTTTACATTTAATAAAAAATATTCAATGCAAAGGTTAGGAAAACTACAGTGTAATCTGAAATAACCTAGAAACAAAACTAATATGAAATTTAAAATCTAATTTATTTATAAATGAGGCGTATACTTGCAATAGCGGCTACAGCCATTTTAAGAAAATTTACAGAATGGAAAAATATAAATTATAAGTCTTAACAAAAGAGGATTTTTTCAATTATATGGATTATACTACCTTTGATGAGATTCGACTTCAAGCAGAAATTGGTAAATCCTGTACAAATAGTAAAGATGTTATAGGGATTTTAACTAGATATGCGGCCAATTTTGCAACAAACATATTGATGTGGCCGGTTTTGCAACAAACTAAGAAGATAAAAATAACGCTAGCCTGTGCTATTTTATTGTTTATTTAAGAACGCACAAAAATAACAAAATAAAAATGTGGTTGTACTGCCTAATTATTATTGTTCTCTGAATGTTATTTTTTTGGCAGTGGTCTATTATTAATACAAAATGTTGCAAACAAATTAACACACTGGTAAAAAACAAGGTAACTAAATGTTTGTAAACTGAAAACATAATAAAGCAAGAACAAGATTTTAATTAATGTTGGCTGTTCTATTTCTTCAGGCTTTTCGCAATGGCAACTTCAGAATCTTCAGAAAATAGTTCGTTGTCGGTCAGTATATTTTTTTAATATTGTAGGAAATCAATATGTTGCCATTTTCCATAATTTTTTTTCAGTATTGTGTTTATATCTTGGAGCTTCTCTTCTTTTACCCTCTTGCCTCGTGGTATCTTCGTCAAGATTATGTTTCCACCTTTCATCACACCTCTTGGAACTACGAACTCTGATCGGTAAGCTTCTTCGTCTTGTATCAGAACCTCATTGTTCTTGGATCTCATTAAAATGAATCTTTTAGTAGGAAGGAACTTAAAGTGCCACTGAACAGGAGGCTTTATAAATTTATCTAATGCAGCTTTCCAGTTATATAGAGGACAATCGGTGCCTAAATATGTTACAGACGCATGCTGTTTTATAATGTCAAAATATTCGTCTGGTTTTACCATTATTTCTGTCTTGCGAATTTTATTTTCGATTTGTGCAAAGACCCTGTCTGGTGGCAGAAAGGAATGTCCTACTATAGGGAATACCACTCTACTCTTTTTAAATTAATGGGTGCTTTAGTGTGAAACCAATATGCCAGCATCCTCAAAAATACACTTTTTTTTACCTCCACACCCATCCGCAACACAACGAGAGTGGAGGCATTAGGCAAATCCAATTTAAAAAATCATATACACAGGATGATATTTCATCAGATCCCTTTGAATATTCTTGTTCACCCCATACGTAGGCGAATGCATTATTTTTTTTATGGTTCTTTGGAACTACCTTTCACAATGGTAAAGTTATATAAGTAAAGTTGTCTTTTGTAATATACTATTTGATCAGGGACCCTTGGAATTGGAAAATTCTTTTGGTAATCTAAATATATAGTTACTAGGTTGTCCTTCTTCTCTTTTAAAATATTATAAATGCTGTATGTTTCATTTTGTGAAGCCTTCTTTCGCAAATTAATGCATCTTTAAGCGCTTGGTCTTTCTCAGTTTTTAATTTTTCTGTCAATTCAAGGCACTGAACACACATCAGTACGAGGTGTGCCAAAACCAATCTTGTGTTAAAAACTCTTCTAAAATAAGCACATTTGACTTCAATGAATTATCACAAGATTTATTGTACATACGGTGCATTTTCTGAATGTTTAAATCACTACTTAAATAAACACTCGACTTAGACCGACAGTAATGTGACTCGATGCATTGAAATGTTTTAATGAAGTTTTATAACCGGACTCCGTTTATCGTCATACAATTTGGTGCGACGATCTCCACCACGACTTTCTTTTGGAAGAACACCGGTAGTTAGAAACCTCTTGGAAACACCCTTAGATTTAAAATTTTGAGAAATGCATCTTGAGAGACAGGTACTGTTTTCGTATTCACTTTGACAAAATATTTTATAATAGTTGTAGGATTTTCACGAACAGCACTAACAGATGTACATCTTTTCAGTGGGACACTCGAAATACATTTTAAAATAAATCCATCCTAGGTAAGTTTCCTAGTATGCGCATAAAAATTATCATGAAATTTTCTTATTTTTACGTCGGTCAGTTCGGAACATTTGTATGCTTTATCCATTGTGCTATGTCTACATTTGGGTTTCACAGGTCCCAAACCGGCATATACCTATAAAAACACCGGTCTGTAGTTTATTAATTTTTAAACAGTCTTAAAGTAACAACAATAGAGTTAGGTTACACCACTTAATCACGTACCTGCACTTTTTTGCCTTATTTCTCTTCCACTCGCTTGAATTACAAACTTTTTTTCGTGCTTTGTCTAGAGGCGATTCTTCAACAAGTGTTTTCATTTTTTTACACTAAATATTACGCAACAAACGACACCAATAATAATCAATTACCTATCAGTAATGTACAACAAGCAATTCAGCTGACACGATGTTGTGAAACTGTCACAGCGCGCAGCGCTACAGCGATTATGCGCAGAAGCCAAAACCACGTAATTTGGATGTGGCCGCCATTGGAACAAACTTGATGATGGATGTAGCCACTTTTGCAAAATATGTCTATGTTTAGACGCACATTTAAGGGATCTAGTCGATTTAGAAATATTCTTGTTTTACCGCGTGAAAGAGCATAGTTTACAGTACATTTTTCCACTGTTAGTAGAATTTTGAGAAAATATGGATGTAGCCGCTATTGCAAGTAGACGCCTCAAATATCAAATGAATTATAATTAGTTATATATTTTAAATCGAGTACGCCATAGTCATACAATTATTAACATAGCATGTTACTATGGGGATCTAAGATTAAAAAAAGTAAATTGTAAGATTTAATACAGCAAAATTTTGTATTGGTAAAAACTAATCAAACCCAATACAATTATAATTGATACAGGGTGGCAAAACACGTAAGTGTTGCACATAAGTAAAAGGCGAACGCAAGATTTTGGTCATCAGTGATATTTGGATTGTGGAGGGCCTGTAGTCAAAAAGTGTTGAAATTTTATTCTGTTTGTTTTGTAAGTAAAAACTGCATGAAGAGTAAGTTGTGTTTAAGATATTCTAGCTGCATTGGATTCATGCAATCTTCATCTTGCGAAGGTTTGTAATTCTTTTGCCGATATAAAGGAAACAATATTGGTAAAAGTCCAGGTGCAGGTCGTTGCGGTGCAGGGCCTATCAACAACATCAATTCGCGGATACGTTGGGAGACAGCTACATCTAAAGGTGGTGAAGCCGTGCAGTTGAGATAAGCGTTGCTGTTTGGAGGTTGGTGTGCTGTTGCCAGGTTCGGAAGATGTCAGCAGTGTTACCAACCCTAGCCATTTAAGGCTAAATCTGGCATTTTTGACTAGTGGTTTAGCTATAACTTAGTAGAACTTCCGGTACACCGGAATTCTAGCCATGTTCACTATCGCGACGTGACAGAATGCTCGTTGCATTCTTGCATTTGACAAATGACAAATAACATGTTTGTTTGTTTATAATCTATAATCTCGTCTTGTTATTACAGTTTTGTTAATTGGGTAAGAGAATTTACTAATACCTCTAGTTTATATTAATACTTAATGAATTGTAATTCCAGATAAATAATTTCTATAAACTTTAATATGCCGAAACCGCAATATAGCCAAAATTATAGGAAGGAATGGGAAAAGAATTCACTATTCAAAGGCTGGTTACAACCTGAATCTACAAATAACTGTCAAGCTCGTTGTGTTTATTGCAAAGTCACACTTAAAGCTAAGTTATACGATTTAAAACAACATGTTAAAACAGAGAAACATCAAACAGCAGCCGTCCCGTTCTCTGACAGACGGCAAATAAAAATAGATTTTCCAAAATTTGAGGAATGTGAAAATAGACAAGCAGAAGCTTCGTTGTGCTTATTTGTAGCAGAACATTGTGCAATATTGCCCACTGATCACCTGGGAGTGCTATGTAAAAGTAGATTTAAGGGTAGTAAAGCCGTTTGTGATTTCAGTCTCCACAGGACAAAATGTACGGAGATTATAAAAAATGTCCTTGGTCAACATTTCTCGGATGCCTTAGTAGCAGATATTTCTAATGGACCGTATAGCCTCATTATTGATGAACCTACAGACCTGTCCATTACAAGAAAGCTATGAATTGTTGTCAAAGTCAGTACCACTCGACAAGAAATAATCTCGACATTTTTAGACCTTGTTGATTTGGAGAATGGTACAGCGGAAAGTATTGTGAAGGCATTGGGTGAGTCACTAACAAAGTTGAAATTAGATAAACAAAAGTTAAAAGCAGTTGGGATAGATAATGCCAGTGTCATGACTGGCATTAATAAAGGGGTTCATCAAAAAATTAAGGAAGAATGGGTATTGCCAAATCTAATTTTAATAAAGTGTGTGTGCCATTCGATGCAACTAGCTGTATCATCAGCCTATGAAGAAACTTTGCCATGTAATATCATCAATATTGTTCAAAATAAAGAATACAAAAACTCGAATCGACAGGACTTTCATTGTTAAAAATTCGGTTGATTTTATTTCCTTGTAGAAAAAGTATATGTCTTTACGGAGCATTAATACAGAGCATTCGCGCTTTTCTGTCAACTACAAGAACAAGAAGTGCACTTCGCAGCCTGTTGTAAAGAATACATTCCGAAAATGGCCACAAAAGTTAGCTTTGTATTTAAAACTTCCAGAGGCGTCTTCTTAAACAGGCCACTGCTTCCGCCGTGCTTCGTTGTTAGCTGATGCGGGTGCAGTCATAGATGTCTTAAAACGACACGGCGGATTGAAGTCCTGAACTTTTGCTGAGGGCTACGACGAAACATCGATAAGCAACAAGAAAATTATTGCCGAGAAAATTTTTGGACATGCAAATCAACGTGAGAACATATACAGCAATCAGGTAGGTAATAGCATCCACGAGCTCAACTTCTCCAGGTTATCGTTCCAAGGGCGGGGTAGACATTCTACCAGGAATTAACCAGGAAACTATAGATCGTTTACTAAATATTGTTAATTGTAATAAGGCACATACAGTGTGTCCCAGGATTGATGTTACAAGAGGTAGATGGACTAAACATTTTTGAATTTTATTTTTTTAAGATTGTGAGATTAAGTCCTGCTTGATCTGAAGAGTTTTAAGAATATTTTCAGTTAAAAAAAACAAGTCGGCCGTGCCAGTGAAGCGAAAATTATTTTCTTTTCAGGTAAACTACCCTTTTTATTCATGATACGGCAAAATTTTACCAAGAAAAGTTATTCAGAATGATAAATTTTGGCCCTACACAAAATTTCAGGAAGATCTTTCTACTTAGATTAAACTTTTAATAATTAATTGTAAAATTTACGGTTTAATCGGAGGAGGTAGATCTTTCTGATTTTTTTTTATTAAATTGTAATTTGTAAATTATATGTACACTTGTACTCATAAAAATGGAATACACTTACTGTTAGACTGATTTGAAAAGTCGTATTATTCGCATTATTGTTTGTTTATTAATGGACAAGGTCTAGGCATGCAGAGTACCAGGTACCTTAGACACCGACTGCTTTGGTCATATGGTCAATGCCCTACTTAGAATTTTGCCGAATTCGCATTATTAAATACATTTTTATACGATATTCTTATTTAACTATTTTGTCGTAATTTAATACAACAAACAATTTCACTTTATCGATGTTTCAAACCAACCGGTATTACAAAATTAAACCTAATCTGTGGTCATTTACTTGGTTTAGTTTTTGGTGTTTTCTACAGAAAGGGTAGTTGAATTTACTTGTTACGTTATGAGTAAGTTATTTGAGGTAAGCTAAATTTCATGTTTACTTAAACTTAAATTTTTGGGATACTTTTGGTTACCTACTGCTTAACTGAATTGCTTCAAACAGGACTCCGTGGGTTGGAATCAACCAAATAGGGGAGCAGCTGGTCTTATGCAGCCAGGAATCGCTGCCTCGCTTATCGAGTTGAATCTCTGATTAACAGGAAGCATTTCCGTCGCAGGAACAATGAAGCTGGGTTTGTGGTGACGAACAGGAGAAATAAAAAGCTTAATTGAAGAAAGAAACTTCCATCAGTTTAAATAATAATTACCGATGTCGGTACCTACCAGTTAAATCGTAACTGCTTTTTCTATGATTAATATGGCCAAAGAATTAAATCATTCGCCTGAAAAATCATTACAATACAATTGAATGCAGAATTAGATTAATTGTAATCTTACAGATTGGGGGCCTCAATTCATAAATCCATGAGCTGAGAAATAATACCCAACTTATTCGTCGCTGGACGCTATCAAGACCAAATTTGTTTTATTACAAAACAGGAAACGGCTTTGCTCTTTTATTTTTTTGAAAATTTCTAAATTAGCCCTCTGTTTAAAAATAATTATTATGTGATGATTCTGCAACCTGCATCTCTTCCAAGTATAATACGTTGCATAACTCAGGTTTTGTTACAATTTATAATTAATATTTTTTAGTAGCACTGATTGTGGAATGCTACAGATGGAGGTTTCTTTACTGTTAATATGTTGAAGAAATGTATTTACTTCATCAATTCTATAAGGCAAAATTTCAAAAACATCAAACCAACCGTTTGGTGGAGTTACGTTGTGCCATTTTTTATGTAATTTCTATCTACTGGTATTTAAAATATACGGAAGAGCAGAAAATTAAATGTGTTAAATTATTTTATTTTATCCTATTATGTTATTATGACAATAACTCCTTAGCAACAAGTTAAGTTAAGATGCATTTAACAGCACTAGTGTTGTTAAGAAAAATAACATAACGATACTTTATTAGCATTTAATCACATGTTGACAGCACTGAAGTGTATTGTCAGTCTTTGTCAAATTCGATATTAGTAGGTTATATTTTGTTTGTTATTTGACACAAACTGACCCAAAACGTAACCTGAAAATCTCAAATTTAACATAACCTGACAGTGCTACCAACAATACAGTATTGAATTTTTCTCTAACTAGTGATACCACCACTCGCTGTTGTAAGTGTCATTAATAACCATTTTTGCTATTTTTTAATAAGATTAGTATTTTAGGATAAAATAAACCGTGTTACGATATACGTAACGTTATCTGCTTTCTACATTACTCGAGAATTTTAAAGAACTCGCTCCTAACGTCGCTCGTTCATTCAAACTATTCTCTCGTAATGTAAAAAGCTTGATAACGTTTGTAATGTAGCATGCTGTGAGAATGCTTAATTATTTTCAATTAATATCAAGATATCAAAAGGGTATCATGTGATAACAAGTGTAAGAGAATAACGGGTGGCAGTAAATATTAGCAACCAAGAGGTTGTTTACAAGGGTTGAAAAGTTTCTATAATTTAAAGATTATCAGTCAAAATATTCACATTAAAGGTCGAATAATACCTTTAATTGTGAGGATATAATTCAATTTGATACGTGTTAGTAAGAATAGCCTTCTGCACGATCAAATACTGACCAAGGGGTCAATATTAGTCTTCACATAGTGAGTTGGAGATTTATAGAAGCCATTTCAAGTGGTCATTGGTGTACAAGCCATCAGTTTAGTGAGTGTTTGTGTGTGTGGCATGCTGCAATACCGTTTTAAGAAAATATTAAACGGTCAAGTCTGCCTACAACGAGCTTTTATGGGTCATCATCATCTTCAAGTAGGTGTTTGACGACTTCGATCAGTGTGAAACTGATATTAGAGCAACATCCCAAGTACGAGTTTGGCTGTTGAAGGTTAGTGTATTCTAGTAACAGTTTGGATACGGCAAATTTAGAATTTAAAACGTGTATTTAGATTTAGAGAATCTTAGAATATTAAGTTTTCTAAATTAATATGGTGATTTGAGTACTCGACGGTTTCGATCTTTATAATTAGAAATTTTTCATTTTGGGTCTAGTTATTTTTGAAAAAGTATTTAACCTCATTTATTGGAACTTTCATTTAATTAAATAATTTTGACAACTTTAATCTGACTATTAATTTGTAATGTCAATTCAAACGTTTAATACACTATAACAGTTAATTAGATTCAAACTCAAGTACTAAGAGTGTGATTTAAATAATCAAATTGATATTTATTTGGTTATTCAAGGTACAATTCATTAATACAGTTATATTTGACATTAACTCATTCAGCTGGGAAGTAGAGAGAGTATCAATTGCTAAATAAGCTGGCTAGCCGAGGTATATTTAAACATGACATAATTTCAAAGTCAATTATGAAAGTACGAGATATGTCAATATATGATTCAGTTGAAAGCAACAAGGTAAGTGATAATTATATATATTATTATTGATATTACTTCTGTGAATTAAACAAACAGGGTAGATATCACTAGTTTTTATTATACATAAAAACTCCTACAGAAAGAGTAGTAATGGTGTAATAAAATTGGCGCGCAACGTGAGGCCCGAAAGGAAGGTGTAATAAATTTAGCTCCACAAAGTGAGGCGCGAAAGATAAACAAATAAGATTGTAAAATAATTGGTATCGATCAACGTGAGGGTTGGAGGCATTTAGAAGAGAGGATACGTATATGAATTTGCGGTCGGGTTTTAGAAAACCAACAAGGAAGTTAAAGAAAATGGATGGACTTCAATTAGAACAGGGTGATAACGTAGTAAATACGGAAGGACGTCAAATGCAAGAAGCTAGTACATTAGTCAGTGCATCAAATGACAGCAACATGATGCGAATGATGCAAGAAATTTTAAATAAAGTATCTACAGTAGAAAACACAATGTCGAATAATAACCAGGAACTTTTAAATAAAGTATCTGCAGTAGAAAACACAATGTCGAATAATAACCAGGAAATTAGATCTGTAGTTGAAGACAGCAATCAAGAGATTGTAAATAAGGTGAGTGTAATGTCAGAAAAAATTGATACAATTGAAGCAAAATTAAAGACGTTCCAAACAGAAAATGGAAATCTTATAAATAAGTTAAGGGTACAATTAGAACGACAATTGGTACAGAAGGTAACACCTATCGAAAAGGAGGTAGATACCATTAGGTCACAAGTAGAACTGAACAAGGATAATATTAAAAATTTTGAAAACAAATTTGACAGTTATCAAGGTAACGTCAAAAATCAAATTCAGTCATTGAATACCGAGGTGAAAGATATCACAAACTGTTTACAAAATAGCTCAAATAGGGGGAATATCAGTTTTAATGGTGGGATAGTTATGCAAGAAAGTCATGAGAGACCAAAGTTTAACGGGAATAGGCAGGTATTACACCCTATTAAGTTTCTAAAGAAATTGGAAAATTATTTTGATACTATGAAGATTGTAAGTAGTAAAAAGTTACAAGTGGCAATAGAATGTTTAGAACATGAGGTAAACCTTTGGGCTGAAAGTCACTGTACTGAATGGGACAGCTATGAATCTTTTAAAGTTGATTTTATTAACAAGTTTTGGTCGAGAAATATCCAGGAAAAAGCTAGGGCTGAAATTTATATGGCAAGAATGTATAACGGTAGATTGGAAGTTTTACGAAACACGTGTGGTATTGGATTGCGAGAGTGCAGTATTTAGAACCAAAGATACCTGACGAGATTCTGGTAGAAGCTCTTAGCAAACATTTTCCAATAGACGTACAAACAGCATTAGTAGCTTCGCAAGTGCAAAACGTAGAAGGAATGCTAAAGGTTTTGGAGGGTTTGGAAAATAGACAAACCAATTCAAAATTTGACGTAAGAGAAAAAACTTCAAATTTTCAAACTTCATATCCGTCAAAAATTGGGAATCGCAATGCAAACCAGTTTGAAACAAGAAATAGGATGAACCCAAACAATTACAACCAAAATCAAAATAAAATGTTAAGATTTGACAATAATGTTAGTGGAAGGGAAAATAGTAGGAATAGCTATACGATTCAAGCAAGGGGTGATTCACCAGTGTCATTTAAAGCCAGGGATAGATCACCCAATACATCGCAAAACCAGGAAAACTAAAGGACCCGGTACAATTAGCTCCAATTGTTAAAATTCGGGTTTCAAAGGAGCAACAAGAGCATATAAATTTTGTGAAAAATTATTTTCAACAATATAACAAAATTCAAAAAGTTCATAATGTAGTTGATTTGGCATGTGATGTTTCGGAAAAAGAAAAAGAATTAGTAAATCAGGATTTACCTTATTTAAATGTAGAGATTGAAGGTATTAAGCAAGACTTGTTAATAGATACGGGTAGTTCGGTGAGTGTAATGTCGGAAGAAATGTTCGTAAGAATATTAGAACAAAATAATAAAGTACCTATCTTACCATCAGTGGGTTTAACAATTCAAGGTGTCACTGGGGGAATTAGAAAAGTCAAAAAGCAGGCATTAATGTTGGTAAATATGGGAAGTTCAGAACATAAAATAGTATTTTTAATTATTAATCAATTAAATACTACATCCATTTTAGGCATGGATTGGATGTACAAGGTTAAAACTAATTTGAATTTTAACAGTAAGATAATGAAATTTGTAGATGCAGGACAATGTCATGAAGTTTATTTTAAAAATAATTCTAACCAAGATAAAATTGTATCGAATGAATTGAAGTTAATATCAACAGTTAATTTAAATATACAAGATGAAACAAGGTTTGAGATAAAGGAGATACTATTTGAAAACAACAATGAGTTAAGCGAATCATTACAATTACAAAAAGATTTGAATTTAGTTTTGAAGGATCTAAAAGAAACAAATAATGAAACGCAATACATGAATGTTGAAGGAGTGGAGTTTGAAACAGAACCAACTTTAACAATACATCAGTTAAATAAACAATTTAATAAGGAGAAATTATATCCGATACAAGATATATTAGAAGAATATAATGTAATCTTTTCTGATAAGCCAGGCTTATGTAATCGTTTTATTTGTAAATTAAACATTAAGGATGAAACGGTATTTGTACAAAAATCTTATCCAATTCCTTTTGCAAAAAGAACAGCAGTTGAAAAAGAGATAAAAAGAATGTTAGATTTTGGTATCATTGAACATTCAGATTCACCTTATTCTAATCCCATAGTCGTAGTTACAAAAAAGAATGGGTCGGTACGAATTTGTTTGGATGCTAGAAGGTTGAATACAATATTAGTAGAAGATCGAGAATCACCACCATCAATAGATGAATTACTACAGAAATTTAATGGTGTTAAATTTTTGTCATCTTTGGATTTAACTTGTGGTTATTGGCAAATCAGATTGCATGAAACGTCTCGAAAATATACAGCATTCTTAGTAAATGGTCGGAGTTATCAATTTAAAGTTTTACCTTTTGGATTGAATGTATCAATTGCTGTATTCAGTAAATGTTTAGATCATGTTTTGGGTCCAGAAGTATTATCGTTTGCAACGGTGTACGTCGATGATATCCTTTTAGCCTCGAAAACATTAGGTGAACATAGAAGTCAATTAGCTTTGGTTTTGGAGAAACTTAGATTAGCAGGTATGACAGTTAATGCTGATAAAACAGATCTATTGATGGATCACATAAAATTTTTAGGATATGTAATTAGTCCTCAAGGTATTAACGTGGATCCTGATAAAATAAAGACCATTCAAGATTTTAAGCCACCTAAAAGCAAAAAAGAATTACAATCATTTTTGGGAATATGTAATTTTTATAGAAAGTTTGTCTGCAACTATGCTTCGTCTGTAATTAAACTTACTCATCTATTAAAGAAGAATAATAAATGGAAATGGGGAATGGAGGAGCAAGAAGCTTTTCAACAAATAAAAGAAAGATTTATTAAGATAGTAACTCTTTCACATCCAGATTTCAACAAAACATTTTATATTGCAACTGATGCATCGGGTTGTGCATTAGGAGCACATTTGTTTCAAATAAACGAAGATGGTTCAACAGAAAATGTAATTTTTGCTAGTAGAGCAATACTAGAAGCTGAAAAGAATTATATGACCACTGAGTTAGAACTATTAGCCATAGTGTTTGCTTGCAAAAAATTTAGAACTTATATTTTGGGATATGAAACTATAATTTTAACGGATCATAAAGCTTTAGAATTTTTAAGTAGCTGTAAAGCTTTGAGTGCACGTTTGATGCGATGGAGTATGTATTTGCAAGAATATAAACTCAAAATACAATATTGCAAGAGTAAGGATAATTTAGTAGCTGATTTCTTATCTAGATATGTGTACGGTGATGAAAAGAAATTGAATCCATTACTAGTAGCTTTGACTAGAGAAGTAATTCCAAGAACACAATTACCTAACTTACTTAACAATATAGAAAATGATCAGAACACGGATCAAAATATATTTTGGATAAAGAATGAAATGGTAACGAATGAACAGGGAAAGAGTGATGAATTGAAATTAAATTATAAGATTCATGAAAATATATTGTTTAGAAGAAGCAAGAGAAGTGAAGAATGGTGGTTACTATGTATTCCAGAAAAGTTAGAAAGAGAATTGATAAATGAGTATCATCAAATGTATGGACATTTTGGTATCAAGAAATGTACTGCACTATTAAAAGAAACTTGTTATATTACAAATATAGAACGTAAGGTTCAGAAAATATTAAAATACTGTGATTTATGTCAAAGAACTAAAGTAAGCAACAAAAGTCAGAAAACTCTCATGAGGAACATTGAAGCATTACAACCATTACAAATAGTATCTGTAGATTTGTTTGGTCCTTTACCTAGAGGAAAGTATGGAGTTACTTGTATATTTGTAATGAGAGATATATTTACAAAATTTGTTAAACTATATACAATCAAGAAACCAAATACTAAATCATTATTAAATAGAATTTTAAATGATTTTATAATTAATGTAGGTAAGCCAGTTATAATTTTATCAGATCATGGATCACAATTTACAAGCAGATTATGGAAAGAAAAACTTAATGAACAGGGGATACAGTACAGGTATTCTGCTATTTATCACCCACAATCAAATCCAGTAGAAAGGTGTTACGGTATAAAAAGGACTTTACGACACCCACCCAAGGTGAGCATCGCACCACGGAATCAGTCCTGAAAACATGACACACTTGCCCTGAAATCGGTTCGAAATAGGCTAATAGGCCACGGCTGGAACGCTCAGGGAGTCGGGCGTGAGTCACACGATACGTTCTGGGCAAGCGCGTTGTGGCATAATATATACAGGGTATGTCGAAATTATGAGGGCGCCACCAAGCCTGTCTTAACCCGGCTAACCGGGCCTGGACGGTTAGACGGGAGCGAAGCATGCAAAAATACTCCGCCAATAAGATTATTCAAGAGTTGCAAGGTCAAACAACAATTTCGGGATTGCTTTAAGCAAGGATTGTGATTAGGTGTCAATCCGACCACGACTACGCAGCTGTCTCACTCACCTGCACACTCACAGCTTCCTCGTTCCGTCGTACAATAACTCGTACAATAAAGGGGCGTCTATCTGTAACAGAACATGCACAAGCCGAAACAAACAACAGTTCCCTTAACTAACCAATCATATATTTCACTTCGAGTTACAATGGGGTAGCAGAATGCGTCGCCCTGTATCTAACCTTACTCTATAATTAAGGGCACCAGCTGGCACGCGCGCTCTAAGCTTAACGACAGATGTTGAACATTAGTGAACAGCAATAATAGGTACAAAGATACACATTGCCTTATGCAAGGGCAGCGACGATTTACATTAGCCTTCACGGCCTGAACTGTCTGCAGTCTGAATGAATACACTAGCGTAGTAATGAGTAGTAATGAGTAACACTCGCGTTCACAGCGGTAATCAGGTTAAAGGCACATACCTTAATGCGTGGGCGGCGAGGGAGCCTGGTACAGCTGAGTTGCGACGAGCTGCAATCGTAGGTGGTAGGTACCTTCGGTGTTACAACGGCGAAAGGGGGTGAATGCATAACCGCCTCAATGGCGACGGGAGACGCGTCAGGACGCGTACAATCGGGACGACGAAAATAATGGGGGCCTCACTCGTTCTGCTGAACCAAATCCTCGTAGGTCGAGATGAAGGGGGCACGACCCCTCACTAATAGTAGCAGGAACTGGGCTCCAAAACACCCACGTTACGCCGAAGACCACTCGACAAATTTCGAATCACCACCACCACACACAAGCGCTCTCTGCAACGGGCTCCGGAAGACTCCCCGAGGGAAGCGTCGGCAAAAGGTCACCTTCGCCGCGTCCCCCACGTGACTAAACCACAGCGAATCGCAAGGCGATGAAATGAAACCAACCAATGCGGGCCACGCTGGTATCACGCCGCCACAGCGTGCTATTCAGAATTCAGAAAAACGCCATCAGAGGAGAGCTCCAACCGACGACAAATACTGCTTTTTTGGCTAACTATGTGCGAAATCGTGATTCTGGAATTAGGCGATGGAGCCAAATAAAGAGCTAAAAGGGCTTAGCATACGGGCGCGCTGCTCTAAGCTTAGGCGGCTATTCAAAATACCAAAATGACCTAACTAACGGCGTGAAATGCAATTAAGCATCTGAAATAGCAAAATGACTTAACAAAGGATCATGAGAGAATTAGGCAGAATGTTTAGGTGTTATTGTAATATGAAGCATACAAGTTGGCCAAGTTATGTACAACATATAGAAGATTGGTTGAATTGTGTAGAAAGTGATACTACAGGATCAACACCTTATGAATTAATGAAAGGTCATAAACCGACTAGAATCATAGAAAATTTAATCAGATTTCCTGAAAGAATTGATATAACTACAGATATAAAAATACAGTTAGCACAAGAAGTTTTTTTATCAAAGGCTCAAAGAAGAAAACGAAGACATGATAAGAATGTGGAACGTCCTATAAAATTCATGAGAAGCGATTTAGTATTAGTTCGAAATCACTTACAATCGTCAGTAATAGAAAAAACGATTAAGAAGTTCTTTTTACTATATGAAGGTCCATATGAAGTGGTCAAGGAAGTAGGGGAAAATGCCTATGTTCTAAATTATCCTGGGGAAAATAGGTATAAGTATACCCAAAATGCTGATAATTTAAAGAAGTATTATCATGAGAATAATATCAATAATGTAGTAAATCAGGTTATAGTATATCACAATAATGTAAATAAAAATGTTAATTGGAAAGAAGTTATGTCATGGGGTTACCTTAATAATGATGTAAATACAGAGTAACTTGGTTACCAAAGTTAATTTTAGAATTTAATATTTTTGAAATGAGTTAAGGTTAATTGTAAATAATTTAAAATAGACAAATATCAATTTTTACATAAAAGCTCGTTAGAAATCTTTTAAATGAAAAAATTGGGGGGAATAAACTGTAATGTAGCATGCTGTGAGAATGCTTAATTATTTTCAATTAATATCAAGATATCAAAAGGGTATCATGTGATAACAAGTGTAAGAGAATAACGGGTGGCAGTAAATATTAGCAACCAAGAGGTTGTTGACAAGAGTAAAAAAGTTTCTATAATTTAAAAGAATCTCCGTCAAAATAGTCACATTAAAGGTCTAATAATACCTTTAATTGTGAGGATATAATTGCAATTTGATACGTGTTAGTAAGAATAGCCTTCTGCATGATCAAATACTGACCAAGGGGTCAATATTATTCTTCACATAGTGAGTTGGAGATTTATAGAAGCCATTTCAAGTGGTCATTGGTTTACAAGCCATCAGTTTAGTGAGTGTTTGTGTGTTGGACATGCTGCAATACCGTTTTAAGAAAATATTAAACGGTCAAGTCTGTCTACAACGAGCTTTTATGGGTCCTCATCATATCCAAGTAGGTGTTTGACGACTTCGATCAGTGTGAAACTGATATTAGAACCACATCGATAGTACGAGTTCGACTGTTGAAGGTTAGTGTATTATAGTAACAGTTTGGATACGGCAAATTTAGAATTTAAAACTTGTATTTAGATTTAGAGAATCTTAGAATATTAAGTTTTCTAAATTAATATTGTGATTTGAGTACTCGACGGTTTCGATCTTTATAATTAGAAATTTATCATTTTGGTCTAGTTATTTTAAAAAGTATTTAACCTCATTTATTGGAACTTTCATTTAATTAAATAATTTTGACAACTTTAATCTGACTATTAATTTGTAATGTCAATTCAAACGTTTAATACACTATAACAGTTAATTAGATTCAAACTCAAGTACTAAGAGTGTGATTTAAATAATTACATTAATATTTATTTAGTTATTCAAAGTACAATTCATTAAGACAGTATATATATATTTGACATTAACTCATTCAGCTGGGAAGTACAGAGAGTTTCAATTGCTAAATAAGCTGGCTAGCCGAGGTATATTTAAACATGACATAATTTCAAAGTCAATTATGAAAGTATGATATATGTCAATATATGATTCAGTTGAAAGCAACAAGGTAAGTGAGAATTATATACATTATTATTGATATTACTTCTGTGAATTAAGCAAACAGGGTAGATATCACTAATTTTTATTATACATTAAAAACTCCTACAAAAGGGGTGGTGTAATAAGATGCTTTAGCCGAATTGGCAAGGGAAAAGGACGTCGAGCTCATCTGGGTCCCGGGACACACGGGGGTCCAAGGCAACGAGAAGGCGGATGAACTAGCCAAACTCGGAGCCAGGGAAACTTGTTTTGGACCGAAACCTTTTTTGGGTATAACAAGGCAGCAGGTCTCAGCAGCCCTAACCGGGTGGGCCTACAAGACCAGCGAGGAAAAGTGGAAAGGATGCAGGGGCTGTCGTTAGGCAAAGTACCACATAGCGGGATTTGATTCAAAGAAATCGGTCTGGCTAATGGGAAGGAGCCGAAGAACCACAAATCTTTTGATAGGGATCTTGACAGGCCACTGTAAACTAAAGAGACACCTAACACTGATAGGAGTAGAGGAAGATCCCATCTGCCCAAGATGTGGGAGGGACGAGGAAACGTCCTTTCACTACTTGGGAGAATGCAAAGCGTACCAGCGACTGAGGTATAGAACCTTTGGAGCACCTACGCTTCGAATGGAAGAGTTGAACTCCCTATCCTGGGCCGAAATTCTGATCTTCATTAGAAAATCAGGAAGGTTTAAGCAGGGAGAAGAGACCATCGAAGAGGACGATAATGAAGGCGGTTGAGGGGATGACATGGGGTTGGCAAAAAGGGCCTACGGTGGCCTACTTGCTAGACTTCGGTCTCCCCACAACTACTACTACTAGGGCTTGTTGGAAAGAGGATGAACAACGCTCATCATACTGGCTGTCTTTTGGGGTCTGCGATGCACGGGGGCGAAGTTACGGGGGGAGAAAACTTGTAGCAAATTTGATGTTCTCATAAACAGGCGGAAAGACAATGTGGAATTTTGTTTTTGGCAGTTTGTGGATGAATCTGTGGGTTTTTAAGAATTTTGCGGCTCAGGTGGATTTAGGGGTTGCAAAATGGGGAAAACATTATAATTATCAGAAAACCTTAAAATTAGTATTTGTGTGAAATTCGCTGCTTGGAGACTTTCTACTGGTCAATTGGATTTTTAAGAGAATTTGGAATTGGGAATTTTTCAGCCCAGGTGGATTTTTAGGTTGCAAAATAGGGAAAACCATTATAATTATCAGAAAAACTTTAGAATTAATATTTGTGTGAAATTCGTTGTTTGGAGACTTTCAATTGGACGTTTGTATTTTTAAAAAGAGTTCGTGATGCGGTAATGAGGGGGAGATTACCTTATTTTCTCAGTTTTTAAATAAGGAAAATGTGCAATTTTGTTTATATTGGCCCTTTGTGAAATTGTAAATTTGCATGTAAATAGTAAATAGCGTGTCGGATTGTATTTCTCTCTAACATGAAAATATTATTTGGGTTAAGGTTATTGCCGCGCTCCACTTGTTCGCAGAATGGTAGTGGCCATTGGCAGAGTTGGGATGTTAGTGTCACCTGTTTGTACTAAAACTTAATGCGGAATTGTAATGGAAAAAATTGATGGGTATTGAAAAATATAAATACATGTTCATATGTATATGAACGGAAAATGCAAAGTTACTTAGTTTAGACAACGTAAAAGCTCCCCAAACAACAAATTCTTTCAAAATATGTTTATTGAACAATTAACACAAAACTAAAGACATATGGACTAAGCAGCCCAAGGGTCTATTTACATCTAATCCCTTTTTCATACTGCCCCGTTCTTCCTGATAAAAGCAACGTTGTTCCAGTTTTTATATTTGCTATTAAAGCACGTTTCATGAGTAAACAAAATAAGCTATGAACAAAATATGTGGAGCCGCCGATCGGATGACTTGTAATTCTCAGCACTCCTTTAAAACGGCTAATAAATGTAATAATAAGAATGACTCATATAAGTACTACCTCTTCTAAAGTTATATAAAAAATTTTTAATGCAATATCGAATTCAACATCTTTATCTAATTGCAAATTAATATTAAAGTGTACAAGATACTGAAAAGGTTCAAAACTGTAGTACGTACTATTTATTATTGATCTCTTATGCAGGAGAACTTTGCAGTAACGTTTCGCGTGGAGTATAATAAACAATAATAATACAGATGTGAACAATTTTAAACTTTTTTTTATTTCAATCCCTTGTACATTTTTCAGATTTTGCAAATTTTATGCCAGACTTGAAAATTATCAAAATTCATTTTTAATGCATTAACAAATGCTGGTAAATTGCAACTTCTGTCAACATTTTTAATTTAGTAATGATTCAGATACAAACATTTATTAACTGTATTTTTTGCTTGTCAAATGCCACATTGTAGGAGTTCTCTGTTCTATCTGCACTCTCCACTCTCTGCTTGTGTATAATATTCATTTACTTGACATCTACATTGTCAAATCGGCGGTATATTGTCACCACTACTATTTTACTATGTAAGTATTTTTTGCTTTATCATATTGGTAGCGCATGTTCTTACTTCTCAAATATCAAGTTAATTATTGCCAATGCCTTTCTAAAATACACAAAACTTACAAATAAACGTACTCGCCTTTAATTAACTATTTTTACTTAAAAATATATTCAAAGGGTAATCTTACTTTTCTTCTTTCCACAAAGCCTTATCAAGTACATTTAAGGAATTGTTTTTGTTTCAGAAATAGATTCGCCATGCACAACTCCAGATAATAAAAATGGAAGTTGCGTACTAGTGGACCAATGTCCAGTGGTAGAAGAGCAATATTTGCAACCAGAAAGTAGCAGTGAAGTGGAATTTATTAGAAGGTCACTTTGCGGAACTCACTATAAAGAAGATGGCGATGGAATAGATATGGTTTGTTGTAGTCTGTCCCAAATCAAAAGAGGTATTATAATGTGTTACATCTTACATCTACGAGAAACTTAAACTAATACTATTAACGGTTTTATCCAGCATGTATTAATTACATTTTTTGAAAACTGTTATCAAACGTTGACATTTTTGTTTAATTCTCAGTAAGCAAAGTGATTCCTTTTTGTCACTTAACTGCGAAATAGATTTATGGCTTAGAACGCAAAATATATACTGGACATGATAAAGCGAAAAACTTAAACTGACGATAAAAGCGGCTTTGCAGAGTTATATAAGAATTTGAAACACAAATGTCGGCATGTGTATGACATGAGCCGTTGACATCTATTAGAATTATACATAATCGTGCTATTGCTACCTTCGCTGCGAAAGTATTTCATTAATTTTGGTGGAGGTTGTAAACCACCTATGCTATCGAAATACAGAAGAAAGTGATCTGCTTTAACGTAGGCCGTCCAATGCGTGTCAGGTCCTAGTTAGTGACACCACATTCTCGTTTACGAATCTTGTCAGGCAGGGCGTCCCGCATAAACATTCCCCTAAAGTTGGGAATTTCTAAACGTTTAACAAACTGTGCAATAGATGTTCGTTCACCCGCGGCGCGACAGCTTCAACGGTAGTTTTTTGACTGTTACGGTCGTAGATATAACCATTTTCCACGAGCAATGGATTTCATAGCTTTGTTATGTCGCTCCTTTTCCAGGAGATTGTTTTTAGCAGCTTTTAAAGCTCCCACTGCTTTAGCGACTGCTACAGCACCACCTCTGAGGGATCCCAAGGCTTCTAATGCGGCAATTATAGGCATAAGTAGAAAGATACCTCCTCTCTTGAGAGCAGGTACTACTCTAGACCGTAGCCGACGTTTCTTTCGTGATTTCGAACAAAGAGCGCCTTCGAACCGGACAGGGATGCCACTTCCAAGACGTTTAGACCTACTACGCCTTGTACGTTTCCGTTTCTGAGAGACTCCCATTCCTCGTTTCGTCTTCTCCTTCATAATAGCGACAATAGGTAGTGTACGCCTTTGTTTCCGGGAGACTCCCATGTCGAGTGTGGTTTTCCCTTTCATAATTCCCGTAACAGCAAGGGCTGCAGCTTTTCCCCAAGAGTGGAATATTTTGCTATAACACGTTCCTAAGCTTTCTTCGCGAGAACCTTATCCACAGCGTGACTTGTCGAAAGATAACTAGATTGTGAGTATGCGATGTCGTGTTGCTTGCAGGCTTCGTCTAGCAGATTCCTTCGTCGATCGCCTCGAGAAAGCCGCTTGTTTGAGCGGGGTACCAGGACCGCAAAACTTGTAACCTGGTATATATAATTCGAAGGGCAACTTATCAATAAGGGTATTCAACAAACCGCGACCTTTCCATCTGACGGTTCGATGACGACTACGAGTTTTACGCCTAGTACAACTCATCTTAAACAAACGCTCGTTGAAGAGCGACTGAAGGTGTGAAGCGCAAAGGGAAGATATATACTCTCCACAACGCGGTTAGAAGCCAGTTCCTCCCCGTCCGAAATCGATGGAAAAGTCAAAATTGTGAAACAAAAATGTTCGCTGCCTGTAGTAAATCATACAGTAAATTCCATGTCAGATAGGTACAGAAGGAACAGTGCTTTACTGGGTAGTGGATGTGAAAGCGGTTTGATCGTGGGTCGATCCGGCTGTGGGAAAACGAGTGTGATGAGCAGTTTATTAGAGCACCCCAATGGATTGCGCTTCGAAAACGTTTATTTATATTTTAAAACTCTCGATCAACCTAAATATAATTTCATGAGGACACTATTGGAGCCTCTGAAACAAATTGGAATCTTCGAATACTGCGACGGTTGTGTTATCAAGCCGCATGAAGCGAAAGAAAATTCTGTGATGGTGTTTGACGACTTAGCGTGTGATACTCAAAGCATAATTAGAGATTATTTTAGTTTCGGACGTTACCGAAACATAGATTGTTTTTACCTCTGTCAGACTTACTTATCAATCCCAAAACAACTCGGGCGAGATAACGCAAATATCATAATCATATTCCGACAAGATTACACAAATCTTAAACACATTTACGACGATCATGTAAACACAGACATGTCCTTCGATAAATTTAGAAAGTTATGTCCTTACTGTTGGAATAATGATCATGGATTTTTGGTTCTCTACAAAGAAAGGGAAATCAACGCGGGTCGTTATAGGAGAGGGTTCGACAGTTATTTTACTATATAGACATAAGCCAATGATGTAGAATTAGTAGTCTCCAAACAACAAGCGTAATAGCAACATAGATAAACGGTTAGTAAGCGACCTTATTAAAGCGAGAAAAGCTGTCAGGCGAAAATATGAAACTTTAAAAGCAGACATCGCCGAATCGCGGACGGCTCTTGCCGAACAATTTAAGCCAATTTCCCAACCACTCGCAAAATTGCTAACCAACATCAAGCAAGAAGGTGGTCAAACAATACAGCAAGAAGGTGTGGTAGGATCTCTGGTGAGAACCATCAAACGGCGAGGGTCCACACCGTCTGCCCTACTCAGTCTGAGAAATGGCAATACCCCCATACGAGCGTCAACTCCAGATATTCCTACTGCAGGACCGTCTACTTCGACGGTAGCAACATCCACACCTGGAATTCTAAACAGAAAAGTATTGTATGAGAGTCTACCAGATGAGGAGCAACATTTGGAAGCCCAAGAAGAGGCGGAAATTGATAGTTCGGTAGCAGAGACCAGTGAAACCGTGCGACAAATGATGGAACCGGAAGTTCTAGGAGAATACCTGGAACAGTTTTAAGGCTCAGCGCGAACATACAGGGCGGGCCACGAAACTTGTAGCCCTGGACTAATTGTGACTGCAACCCAAGTGACAAATGTCATTACATTCTAGATGGCTATATTTCGTATAAAGCAAAAATAGATCAGCGTAGGTAATGTCAAAGAAATTACAAATTGCGGTGTATGTTATTTTGACAAGTTAGTGTTTTCGTAATTATTTATCGCTAATGTAAAATCATTTTCACAAATAAGAAAAAAGCAAATATGATAATAATATTTGACGAAGCACATTCAGCGTTATCCTAACCGCATAGCACCGTCTGAAAATATGTTTAGACGTCTGGAATTTTCGTTGAATGATTATGGGAATTTCACCAAACCTACTACGCCAAGAGCAAGATCTGTTACTAACGGAGTTGACGAAATTGCAGTTTTACAAGAGGTAGGCGAAAATCCCCATTTTAGTCAGCAAACCTTGGGTACGAACTTCGAGATTAGCAGAGCTTCTATAAGAATATTTATTTATTTATTTATTTAAACGGGAAACCCCCATTACAAAAATAAAAGTACATTATAAATACAGGCTATGTCTACACTTAAAAATTAAAGATATATAATACTTCACCATAAACTACATACTTCTTGTAACAAAAAGTGTATACTAGCAAAACCACACTAAAGTAATTTTAATAACGAGCTCTTAAAGCATCTAAATGAACTATTAAATACATCCAACCTTTCCTCACTATTTAAAAAATCTAGAGATCTATCCAAAAAAGAGTTTTTACCATAATTGGTCCTATGGAACCCAATATAAAATAAATTATTTTGTCGAAGCACTCTCTGGGGAATTGAAAATTTAACTTGTGATATATTAAATCTGGACAGAATAAAATACCATTCAATAACTTGTAAATAAAGCAAATGTCAAACATTGTTCTTCGTTTGTCCAATGGAAGCAGCTTAAGATAATTTAATATTTGAGAGTAGTCATGGTTAGCAATGAGATTTAGATTGAACATGTAATTACAATATCTCAAGAATTTTTTTTGCACACTCTCCAGCAATGACTTATAGACATGATACTGGGGAGTCCATACAATTGAACCATACTCAAGTTGTGATCTCACTAACCCAACCTATACCGATCTTACTGCCTGCAAAGACAACCCCCTACAATTTCTAAGAGTAAAACCTAACATTCTATTTGCTTTTACTGCCAGTTGGTCTATATGATTATTAAAGTTCAATTTGGAATCAAACAGTATACCTAAGTCTTTAGCCACATCATTTATTTTTAGTTTCTGTCCGTTAATTGTGTAAATTGATGGTATTCTATTTTTTTTCTTATTAAAAGAAATCTGAAAACATTTAGCTATATTCAAATCTAACAAATTACTCTGACACCATTGAGAAAAGCTATCAAGGTCTTTTTGTAATAAACTGACATCAAGTTCATTAACAATAATTGAAAAAAGTTTGAGATCATCAGCAAACATTAAAAACTCGCAATACTTCAAGACATTTTTAAGGTCATTAACAAACAGATTGAACAGCAATGGAGAGCAGTGTCCCCCCTGGGGGACCCCAGAACATACCTCAATCATCTTAGATATAAAATTACCAATTTTCATCACTTGTGTCCTATCACTAAGAAAACTAAGCAGCCATTTTAACCCATCAGTAGTCGCGCACTTGTCCTTGAGACCGGGTGAAAGAAAAACCATATTATTTTAGCTGCTAGAGGACGTTCATGCTTGTCGCTCTCAATAGCTGCTGTCCGCTTGAACTTGTAGCGTCAGTACTAGTTTTAGCGCGAGATGTGCGTGTAGTGACAAATTATATTATAAAACGGTGTCCTGGACCAGGGTGATCAAACTCGTACACGGTGTACTAGACCAGCGTGACTAAAGCCGATACTATTTTTTGGTAAGTATAATTTTCATTACGTGTTTATATGTAGAAAAAAACGTTTTATTTTTAGGTGCACTATGTGGTCATACGAAAAGAACAAGAACATCCTAAGAGTTCTTTTGGAGGACCTAGAAAGAGAGGAAGATCGCCATCCAGATATCTTCTTGGAGGATACCCCGGATGATGAAGAATCCGATAATGATCCCGATCATCAAGAGATTCAGGAAGAAAATATTGACAGTGAAGAGGATATTGGTGATGGGGATGAAGAATATGAAAATGCAAACAGTTCCCGTTTTGTCTGTTGTCGGTATGCGCCTAGTATTTTATTTACCTTGCGTAGTTTGTCTAATAAGTTTGTATTTTAGCAAAGATAAAACAACCTTTGGAAAAAACACCCTGGAGGTGCGATCTGTTAGAACAAGAAAAGAATTAACTCTCAGGTTATATTTGATGCAAATAGACTACCGTTTATTGCGGTGGAATTATCTAAGAAATTTAGCTAATACTTTAATTCGTCCTCAACTCGAAAGTAGAGCTATTTCGCCTTTTATCCCCATGACAATAGAATCACGATTACAAGAAGTATACGAAATAAGAGGAATTTGGACAACAAGAGCAAAAACCAGAAAGACGCAAATTTTGCAATTAGAAATAAAATCGTAAAACAATATTCTTCTGCTTTTTTATGAAATACTTCTATGTACACATAACTGCAATATTTAGAGTTTTTCAAGAAAGTAATTTTCAAAATAATAATTAGAGTAGTTTTTTTTTTATTTAGTGGTAATAGAAGGTTCATATTTATTTGTCATAATATAGTTTAAGTCCTAGTACTCTTTTGTTTGGGTTTATTTTAGTTTGAAACATTGGCTCTTCAATAAAATGCTGTTAGCATAATCACTTATAGTTTACTTTTTGATAAATAAATATTTTGTTTAAAATGGTGGATATTGTTTGTTTTTAAGCAAATTTACATTTGACTAATATAGATATTTTAAAAACATATATATTTTTGTTTTTAATATACCTGGTCTGTGAGACCAGGGTGACCAACCGAAGGTAATGAAAGAGCGCGACTACTGATGGGTTAATAATCTATCAGAAAAACCTATGTTCCTTAACTGTTCAATTAATAACAAGTGACTGACCCTATCAAATGCCTTGGAGAAGTCCGTATACACAGCTCCACTTGATACCCCGTCTCCAAGGCATCCGTTAACCTGCTATGGTATACAAGTAAATTTGTCAGTGTAGAACGATCCCCTCTAAAACCGTGCTGTTCATCGACAATGATCTCTTTACAATGCCAGTTCAAATGGTTAAACATGAGGCTGTCAAAGACCTTAGGGATAGATGACACTATGGATACACTACGGTAATTTTTCACATCATTTCTTGACCCTGATTTAAAAATAGGTGAGATATAACTTTCCTTCCACAAGTCTGGAAATATTCCAGAAGTGAGAGACAAGTTAAAGAGCTTACACAATGGCTGAGATAGTGAATACTTACACTGTTTTAAAAAAATATTTGGGATGCCATCAGGCCCAATCATCAGTTTATTAGGCAGAGACCCCAGCTTCTCAAATACCTCAGATAGGCATATAACAGGACTGTCTATGTTAATTTGGCTAATAGATTGACAGCAAATTTATTCCATTCTTATCATCTGACTTTGGTTCAAACCCTATGACAACAACTTTCTGCAAAGGATACAGTTTTGCGAACTTCTTCAAAACCAAATTAACGTACGACCCAACTTTTGAAATTATGTTCTGTTCAGTGACGAAGCGACATTTTCAAACAACGGTGGCGCACACAGACACAACAGTCATTACTATTATCAAGAAAATCTTCACTGGATACATGTAACACATTTTCAGAGAGAATTTTCTGTGATTTGGTGTGGTTATTGGGTGATGACTTCAGTGAGCCCTACTTTTTAAAATAAACTAGTGATCGACATTTTCCGCTTTTTTAGGATATACTCCCTGGATTACTAGAAGACGTTCCACTAAACGGTAGATGACAAAAATTATGTGGTTCCAAAATGATGCGCATTACCACCAAATATTAAGGAATTATTTGAATCACGTTTATAAAGAAAATTGGATTCTTAGCCTTCACGAAGTCCCGATATTACCCTAATAGATTGTTTTCTGTGGGGTACTGTTAAGAAAAAGTTCTACTAAACGACGTTTGAAAACGAAGAGGAATTAGCAAACAGAATAGTAGACGTGTGTGCATCCATTACACCAGCTATTTTGGCTCGTGTTAGATCTGTTGTCAAAGGAATAAGAACGTGTTTACAAATTAATGAAGATAATTTCGAACACTTAATGAATTCATAATTTATTATGTTATCTACTTTGATGTCACAATATGGTTATTATAACACTGGTTTTGGTAACTATTTGTTTTGTAAGATTGGTGATATTTGCTTTCACATGCTCATAACACGACAAACGTCAGATGTCGAATACATAACGACAATGTCTAAACTGCACGTAACCCGTGTCAGATTCGTCCGAAACTTGAAAAACGTTAAAACTGTCAATTTTCTCGTCAGTCATCCAAAGAAAATTACACTGCGGTAGAAACTGTCGCATCGCATAACGTACAAATTCGTCGCATTCAGGTACATGATAATAGAAGTGGGTTTGGAAGGATCGTAACTACCGGCAAATTTGTTGTTGGCAATAGCCTTTCTACCGACACAAGTACTTACTCCCCCTCGAATACCGTTTTTAAAAAAGTGGAACATATCCATATCAGTCAGTAACTCCAACCAAACCCCAGTAAATTTCAACATGGTGTCCCAACTTATTCCGGGAGCCGTGTAGTACTGCACTGGGTCTAAGTTGTACTATTGCAAATAAAAATTTCGAAAATTTTCGAAAACGTCTGCCAATATGAACACGTCACATTTCAGGTATACATCGGTATATTCGCCCAACGTTTGACATTCGAAAGCTTGCCAGACCATAATAGCGCCTTTGTTTAAACGGTCATAAAACTGGGCAATTGTGGCTAAGGCAGGCTCGTATAATTTTTGAAATTAATTTATATATGAATAACAAAACACACCTTTCTGCCTCATCAGCTCAAACTTGATGCCATGCCCGAATTGATTTTGGATTTCAACATTTTGTTCATCCGACAATGTGCCAACCAGCGATGCCAAAGGAGAATTTAAAAACCGATAACTATCCAAAAATCTTATTCGTATATAAACGTTTTTCTGCTTTCCCTCAACAACAATTTCATCAACCCAAGGACGCTTGTCAAATGAAATGTATTTTTCTTTATTTACCGGAATGACATCAAAATTTTCATTATTTTGAGCTAACTGTATGACAAAAGGTGCGAATCGTAGCTTAAATTATGAAAAACACGGGAATTAAATCTAAAACTTGATAATTTAGATTACAGTTGCAATGGGGAGCTTTCGATAGTGGTCCGTCGTGACCACGAACTTCCCGCTCTCCAAAAGGGCGATCGCAAATATGACATGAAAGAGCATCGTTAAAATCTTTAATTTCTGTGGAAACCATAGCCCTAAGGGGTGCAACATGCTTCCAACACCTGTAATACACCTGTTGGACGTCTGCATCAAGACGCTCAACAAACACGTGCACAGCATTCTCACCCCGATAAATTTCGAATTTGGACAAACTATCGTCGAAAGAACATTTTAAATAATACGCGAAAGAATACGATTTATGCTCACACGTTTTAACCGTATAAGGTCTTTCGCGATCGGGTTGTTGGTTCCCCTCCTCCATCGATGCTAAAATTGTTTCGAAATCAGCATAAACGCCAAACGGCACCTTTAACTGCTTATAATAATTTTCAAATGCAAGAATGTTCCTGGGCCTCACCTCTCCCTACTTATCCGTTTTCAATTCTGTCGTAGGCAATTTTGTTGTTCGTTGACATGTTGATCGGCATTGTTGATCTCGCCGCTGCTGAACCTATTATGAAGCCATGAAGTAGGGATGGGCGCGTGACGTGAAAACAGTCGTGACACGTCGTGTCACGGCGTGTCACGTCGTGAACGTGACTAATATTTGAAAATCGTGAAGTGAACGTGAGTGAACGTGAGTGAAAATTTTCAAGGCGTGATTCACGTTTCACGTTAATTTCACGTTAAATATTTAGAATTCGAAAATCTTGGGTTTTTAGGTCATATTAACTAAAAATCAGCGATGATAAAAAAGGTTTATTTGTTTAACCAGTTTAAATTACGACTTTGCTATTTGTTTCCAAAGGCTACTTGTTTAAATCGTGACAATTGCGAATTTTTGATAATACTTTTTTTTTACAAATTTGCTAATAATTTTCGAACGGAAAAAGATAACAAATTTTTTTCTTCACAAAATGTGTTCAGAAAAATTTGAGGTTTCCGTGAAAAACAAATTCGATGACGTCATTACTTCCAAATATGGAAAAATATGCAATTATGGCTTAAATGGACCTTACTCACTCCCATTTAAGAACCTCTTTTCAGATCTTTTCTATCGTTTTTCTTTTTCTTATAATAGAGCTGAGACATCGAGTTTCGCTCACCCTGTACATGTGTAGATGAACTTAGTATTCTAATAAAAGTAATGTTTTGTTTTGTATACTCGCCTTAACGCTGAACGTACGTAAAAGTACTTTTAAATCTACGAATTAAAAGTGTTGCCTAGCAACATATACCTTCTGTACTCATACCAATAAGAGAAACGTCAATTTCAATGACAGCTTTTGGTATTAAAAGTAATATCTTTGAAGACAGCTGCAAGAAATGTATTTGCGAGAAATCAGTATTTATCCCTTGTAAATTATTGTAGTCAATTTTCATTTTTTTCTTTATATGTCAACTATTCTGATTGCAGCATATCACGTAAATTATGTCACGTGCAAAACATATTTTTAGTTCACTTTAGAGTTTTTTTCTTTGGTTTTAAATTTGAACATTCTGTTCTATCTGAATTTAAATTTTGCAATAAAAGCTGCGTGTCACGTCGTGAGTGGCGTGTCACGCCGTGAACGTGCGTGAACGTGAATGTTTAAAGCAAGCGTGAAACGTGCGTGACGTGAGCGAAAACTCACTCACGCGCCCATCTCTACCATGAAGCGTGTGCAACTACTAAAATGCGATGTTCCCGTTCGTCGAGGTGCGAAGCACCGAGTGTGGACTAGAAGCACCAAGTATAGACGGGGCAAAGTTCCGTCCGTCGAGGTGCGAAGCACCGAGTATGCTCCGTCGGTCAAAGTGACGAACACTTCAAGTGCGGAGCACTGAGTTTGGATGGAGTCATACTGGGAAAGTAGACGGTACTAGAATCGCAATGCAAAAGCCCCGCTTAAATATCTCAATAAGCAAGGGTGATATACAATTTTTAAGGGTGGTATTTAACAGTCTACCAAATTTACCCAATCTTTTCGTGCAAAAAAATACTTTCGTTTCCCAAAAATACTAAATGCTCACCAAAATTAAGAACATACATAATCTTACAGCGACAACCAAATATTGACATCATGCTAGTCTCTTACGTTATTTGTTCCTAAAAATAACTTTTGTTGGCTAAAAATGCTAAATCTTCACCAAATTTTATTCCACATTTAATTCTAACATGGTACCCAGATATTTAATTTTCGTCAGTGTCTTATATTATTTAGCAGTTAAAAAACTATTTGGTTAGCAAAAATACGCAATGTTTGCTATATTTTATACCACATTCAATTTTAAAGGTATTCCCAGATTTATAATTCTTGTTAGCCTAAATATCACTTATAAGAAAAATCTATCATGTTTTTTTCGGTCTTGTTTATAAATGGGGACATAGAAATAAGTCTAAAGAATTCTTGAAAATAAATCAATATACCGGGTGTCCATTCTCAAAGTCGAACATAGGCAATTAACATTAGTGCATTCACTCGTTTTTCATTGAAATAATTCATTTTTCTGTAGATAATTTTAACAGACGTTGACAGAAAATATCTGATTTACGCCAACTAACTACCAATTGTTTTGACAATTGCTATCGGACTTGAAAAGCAAGGCATAGCATATTCAAAAATTCCCAAATTTTAAATTAGTATTTTGAAATAGAAATCGCATCTTGAATATTATTATTGGCATCATTTGATGCGTAATAATTTTATCTTTCCATTGATACCATTACCTTCCCTGTAAGTTGAATTGGCGAGCAGGAATCGGCAAAAACGTTCAATACAATGTTAATCGCATATGTTCGACTTTAAGAACGGACGCCCGGTATATATATATATATATATATATAAATCTAACACAAAATTCACAAAACAAAAATGAAAATGAAACTTATTAAGTCTTTTCATACGGCAATACACTGGTTACACTCACTGTAAAAGCTACCAAGCACAGTGTGTGGCTGAAAGCTGAAGTTTGTCTGGAAGCGACAAGGAGCGATGCGCGAGTTTATTTCATTTTTGGAGTAACAGAATAATTATTTGACGCACAAGTAGTTTTTTCGAGATACTAAATATAAATTAATAGCGCAAATATGTATTATGTACAGCACGGAAGCATAACTTGAGCATTCTAAATTTGGTGAACATTTAGTAAAATCGGTAGACATATGGAATTTAAAATGTAAGCAATGGTAAAACAATACGCAACATAGCTATTTTAGTGGTGCTGTTCCCATTTTCCGAAGTATAATAATTCGGGTTCCATTAAGATTTTTTGATTTTCATTAAATTTTTTGGTGAACAGCGCTAGGGATGTATGATTTAATTTGGTGTACATTATATTTGACCCCAATTTTTAATATTTTATCCATTTTGCACCTACAAAATATGGGCATCTTAGAATTTTTTTTTGACACCCACTTTGGAGTTTATAGTCTGAAAGTAGAGGGCAATAGGATCAAAATGCAGAAAACCCCGATCAAATATCTCAGTAAACAACCGAGATATGGTGTTTTTATTTCTTTACCTTTTACAGCTACATCATACAGTAAAACTATTCTAACCACATAACTACAAAAACACTGATTGTTCCAACGCTTGCTGTGTTTGTGTGTACTGTTTCAATTCAATATCGTACCTAATTATGTCCAAAGCAAACTTTAGCATTTCATACATGCACCGCACATTCTTCCATATTATGGGTGGCAACGCGTCTTTGATGCTTTTTTTAAAGTCGCCGGGTAAATTCCAAACACTGTCGACTACTGTTGTAAAATTTTTCAAACATATGACCCTTCAAACATTCAGATTTGGACTGCAACAGCTGCAACAACTCCCACAATTCTGCTACTGACTCCATTCCCAACTACACTTTCTTGTTTCCAATTTTTTGGAAATACATTTTTTGCCAGGACTTATATCCACCGGTTTTGGCTCTAAATCTTCATAGCTAAAATGCTTGTTTATCACATCTTGATTTCCAACAAACACTTTCCATTCAGGTCCTTGTTAAATCCGCTAATTACCACTGCCGGCACAAACGATCCATAACAGGTCAAGCCCAAACTCACAGATTTATTTCTTCACTTATTCAGCGGATAAGTTGTTGCGTTCAATATTACTGGATATGGCAGTTTTACGTTTGTCACTCAATGCTTCACAGTTTCAACAACCCTTTGTACTTATCCATTGCAAATGTTTTTGCTCGTACAGCGCACTACACTACTGAACAACAAACCACAGTTTCTTTTATACGCATTCTTCAAGGTTACTGTTGGTGTTAGTGGTGGGAGGTAGACAGGTTCTTTCGTCCTTGACTCCTTTCCCATCTTGAGTCTGTTCCTTTATTAAGCTTCCTGTTTCCTATTGCAGCTACCATAATCCTCGCAACTTCCGTCGGTTTTTGGCTGCTTGCCCTCCGGCGTCACCTGAGCGGTGCCTTACTGTATACTGTATTATACACGTATAGCGCTGTTAGTGGCTCTTGCTGTGATTTTGGGGAGCGTGACCTTGCATTGTATAATATAAAGCTTTCGCAAACATGCACGCTGTTAGTCCGTTGTCATCATTGCTACCATCATGTCCTTCGGCGCTGCTCGAGTACCGCATTTCCAGTGCCGTTCGAAACGACTACAAACATTCAGCAATTGGAAACTGTTTCAAACTCCAGAATCGCTTGCCGGAGCCGGTTTCTTTTACATCAACCACACGGCTGATGGTGTACAGTATTTCTACTGCGGAATTCAGATTTCTGGTTGGGAACGTCATGACAAACCCCTATCTGAACACCTTCGCTGGTCACCTACCTGCAAAGTTGCGACTTTAAACCATCGACGACTTGCTTGTACAAGTCTTCACACTTTACAGCAAGCTGCATAGTATTCCCTCTGGAATTGATATAGCGGGTAACAATAGTTCAGGTGCAGCCGACACCAAAAATTACAGTTTTTGTGAGTAATATAAAGTGCGGTTCTCCTATCACGTGCAAGTTCTTTGCTGTCACACTACTTAAGCTGCTCCTTCACCGAACCATTCAGTGCTCCCTTTCGAGGCGTTCAACATGTTACCTGTCAAATATTTGGTTGCTCTCGCTGCAGTCCATGATGGGGTTCTATATGTGCCTCAACCCCCTCATTGCAATTCGACTTCTTTTGCCTATAATGATGCAGTGCATAACGTGACGTGGCATAATATGAATACCTCTCCGTTTTTAAAATACAAGTGAATAACATTACGGAACATAATTTTTTAACGTTCAAGATAAAATACAATTTTCCTATATATGCGGTGGACACCAATTAGCAAACGATTTTACTAAAGAATAAATCTGCTGTCTTGAAGAAGCTGCTCGCATCCTAAGATAATTCCTGCTGTATATCTACCATTGTTTTAAGCACCCTATTATTCGTTATATTGTGTATGTCTGTAACGTGCTTCTTTATATGTTGGTATTATAACAATTTAGTCTAACCATTGCACTTTTTGTATCTTGAACAGCGAAAATAAAGTTTTTGCACAATATGTGTAACTTTCATTGGTTGTTATCTATAAGACTCGATGGTCTAGCGGCAAAGATATTCTCGGCTGCGGATGTAACTGCGGACAAACAGGGAGACCTAGGTTCGAATCGTAGTCGAGTCATAATTTAGACATGAAGTATCCTAAGCTGGGTGTGCGCTTACTTCATGCCTAAATTTTTTTAAATGTGTTACGCTTGGACGGGCTTAGCCTTGAACGTGGTATTGGCCTTGGACGTGGCCTTTACCTTGAACCTGGCCTTGAAGGTGGCCTTGATTTTGAAGGTGGCCTTGATTTTGAAGGTGGCCTTGAAGGTCACCTTGACCTTGAACGTAACTTTGATCTTGGACATGAGCTTAAAGGTGGCCTTGAGCTTGGGCTTGGGATTGGCCTTGAACTCAAGACCAAGTGGTGGGGGGTAGATTCAGGTCGGTTCACTCTACTCTACTTTCTTTATTTTGGATGTTCTTTGTCTCTTTCAGCCTGGTTTCGTTGCAATTCATTTATTCCAAGTGGATCGGCGGAATGAATTACAGTGAGTTACCGATCCTGGCACACTTATCAGTTAAATCTTTATGTCCACGATCTCTCATCGGCATTCCGTTTGAGAGAGTTGTTTGGAATACTAAACATTACGACGTTGTTACATGTCATTTCCATTAATGTTACAGTTTACCTAATAACTAGTGTAACAAAATTGTAACAGTATTCGGCGTATTTACTGGTATTATTTTAACTACGCTACTGTTCTACTTGTACACATAATTTTGTACCCAGTTTTTTAAGCTAGTGGATAGGCCTCTTTCAGGCCTTGATCAGTCGGCAGGTTAAAAAATTATAATAGATAGAGAAACGATAGGAAAAGTGTTACAGGTTAACCTCCCACCCCTCTCTTCTTTTATTATCTGCAACAAATTTAAAAGATTCTCACGGCTAGCGAATGGGATCGGTGAGGTCTTAAACTGAAAAAACAAACGTTGGAAAGCGAAAAGTAAACCAGTCGTTGAGGAGAAAAAATTGTTATTGTTCAGGGCGCCACTGCGGCGCCGGCGTTGGAATGTCTGTGTTGAACTTGATGTCCTATCACAGAAAACATATTGGTGATAATACATTTCAAAAACCTCTATTAAGATAACAGTCATAGTATTAATAGTATTACATTTCAAGCGCGTCTGCCTGTAACTGCTACAAGGGCTGCCCAAATACAATTCCTAAGAACTATACTGCTCCTTATCAATTAAACTATCCGCTGGGCTCGGTAAAAGAATTCCATAGAGGAATATAATAGCTGAAAGCGTTACTACACTATGAACGAGGATATGCTCCAAAACTTATTCCATGACACATGCCACAATTGACAATAATTTTCACTTACAAAATCTTTATGTAGCTCATTATAACATAATTAAAAGTAATGGTAAATAGTACATGCATAACGTAACAAACATAAAGTTGACCTAGTTGGGTGCAGTCCCTGATCAGCAGTAAAATACCAAATTCAAATGAAGTCACAGCGCCCTGGTTCAATCATTGCCAAAGCTGATCGATGAGAGGTGGACTTCGCCAAATGCAACTTGTAGCTCAAAAGGACCAAAATAAATAGCTCCATGGACTGAAAGTGCCACAATTCTGCATCTACTTAAACAATTAAATAACCCATTATCGTTCTTTTCCATTCTTCGCATAGGAACTGTAGAAGTTTTACAATAATACGAGGAGCGTTCAAATGTAAATTATAATTTAATATTAAAACAAACACAAGGAGTTTAATGTATATCATGTCATTATTCTACTCAGTTTTCCTCTCTTTTAATAAACTGGTGCCATCTTTCCGGAAGTTTCTGTATTCCACGAGAAAAAATTCTTTTGGCTGCTGTCACACCCATTCCGGAACAATTTCGATGACTTCTTCATTACAACGAGGTATTTCTTTCCTAGAAACTCTTTTAGGGGTCCAAACAAATAAAAAACTGATGCAGAAAGGTCCGAAATGTATGGTAAATAAGCCAGCACGGCCCATTTCAATTTTTGAATCGCAGTCAGCATGTGAATAGTGAAATGAGGTCGAGCATTATCCTGTAAGGAACAGACAGACTACTCGCCTTTTGTTTCAAGTTACCCTTACTGATATTTAATGCAGAAGGAATATCTTTTACTGTAACTCAACAATCGTTTCAAATAAGTGCACTTTACTTTGTTTTACTCCTTTTATAAACGCTTATGTCTGATAGTGATTGCGCATCAAACTGTCTTTTAAATCTTACACAAATTTCTTACCTTTTGATATCATCGTTGATAATAAATTTACTACTAATGCGTTGTTCGATGCTTGAATGCACTCCCACTTCACTCATGCTTGCCAATTGACCAAAAATGATTTGTGACGCCTTAACGACTGAATGAAGTTAGGACTTGTTTTAGAGCATTAATTAATGTACACAACTTCTTTGCATGTCTTTGTCTTTTGGCGCGCAATTCAATTATAGTTCATATTTGAACGCTCCTCGTACATACACACACAATTTTTTTTTAAATATGTTTGCTGACATCTAGTTCAAATCACATTTTTTCCAAATCATTAAAAGTATTATTGGTCTGCAGACATTTAATTCTTTTAGAGAATGCAAAGGAAGGCTCATCGTGCAAAACGTCAAAACCCGAATCAAAAGATGGGAGATGTGTGCGTATAACAAATTGTCCAGCACTTAAAGATGCTTCTAAAGCTGCTAGAGGAAAATCTCAATGTGGATTTGATGACGAATTACTAGTCTGTTGCAAAACACAGGACATAGTAGTTGCTTTCGAACCAAATTATTTGGAAGAGTTTTCCAGTGCAAACATTCCAAACCGAACAATTTGTGGTCAAATAAGAAGCGCTAACACAAAAAGTGAACATCCATGGTTGGCTCTTGTGAGTTATTATTATGAGGATGCTCCGACAGACTCATTCGATGAGTTTGATTGTGATGGATCATTAATAAATAAAATATTTGTTTTGACTGCAGCCTCTTGCGTTGAATATGGGCCTGTCTCTAAAAAGTAATATCGCTGCTGCATTATAAACATGATAAAACAAAAATATGCTTTTAGCTATAGAGTTTTACTAGGAGCAAACTTTGCAAACTGTAACGAAACGTCCGAGTGCCCTACCAGCATGCAGAACTTGACAGTAGAGCAAGCAATTATGCATCCATTCTACCAGCTGTCGTATCGCCTAAATGATATCGCACTTCTTCGTTTAGAAAGCGACGTTGTATTTAATGGTATGTAGTGTCGATATATTTTTACTTTCTTGATCTTTGTCGCGAAATACAAACTAAATATTTTTCAGATTATGTTAGTCCCGTTTGTTTGCCTCCACCGAACTTGCAGCCTCTGAGAAGAGGAACTGAAGTTACCGTGGCCGCATGGGAAAGTGAGTAGGAGCACGATTACCTAAAAATGTTATTCTTTACTATCGCCCGAATCAAGCGATTTTAGAGTTTGTATTTTCAGATATAAATTGGTTTTGCTTTTAGCTGATTCGGAAGATGTAGATGTAAACACTAAAGCTCACTTGTGGGATGCTCAAAGTTGCATTGAAAACTCCGATAACAGAACACTTCACAAACAAGAACTTTGCATTCATTTAAATGGAACCTCGAAGCTTTGTAATTCAAATTTGGGAGGGTCCACAGTGAGAACCTATAAAGATCAACTTGGCCAAAATGTATTTTTGGAAGGCATAAATTTGGATAAAGGTGGCTGCTTAACTGATGCAAAATACAGTCTGCATGTTCGTATTTCTACATATACCAGTTGGATATTGCGAACAATTACCGAGACCACTTAAAATATCAGTATTGTCAATCATTGTAGTTTTTTAATAAATGTGTTGATTTAGGTACTAATGATCCAAAGTAGCAAATAAATGAAAGTTTCCGTAGCTATATACTAACCAGTTCAATCTAGAATTTTTCAATAAATGCTTTATATTTTTTTATCTAGGTGTTTATACTACGAACTAAAATAATTAAAAAAATATCGTGTGTTTAAAAAAACTTATTTCGGGTAGGTGTTGGAAAGAAAGATAGAAAATCAAGTCATGTCTTAACGTAAGTCTGTAGGTGAATGTCAGATTGCATTTTTTATGGAAACATCTGTCACTGTGACAAGTTTACACTGCATTAAGTTTAATTGATCAAGCAAAAAGGAAAATAGGATTGGATTTACACAAAACCACGAGTGCATTAATCATAATGTTAAGCGCGCCTCTCAAATCTGCGCAAGAAGTGGGGTGAGGGTGCTTGCGCACCCCATGCGTAGCTGAGTTTTAAGTAAGCAAATAGTTGAGTAAGAATAAGGTACGGCTGCGACATTAACGCAGCAACCACGCCAAATTACGGAAGTGCAGTATTCAGTGTAATAAACCAAATAAACAGTTTTTTTAAATATACAGTCCACTTTTTATTCGAACGGCCCCATTAGCCGAACATTGGTCCAATCGACCGGATAGTGAATTAACTGAATAAAAGCCGATTGTTGTGTGCTTGGCGAGGAATCTCAGTTTTTCCTTCAGTCCAGAAGCGGCATCAGCGATTCAGTGCAGACAAGAACGAGCAGTCCAGTAGCTACTGAAATGTCCTGTAAGTCACATTCCTATTAATTCCTTATTCGATTTGTTTGAGTTAATACAATGACTGACAACAGCGAAATTGCAAAATTAAAAGCTAAACGCGGGACAATAAAGGGAAAGTTAACGCGTTTTCAAAATCATTTCGATAAATTAGATAAGGATGCGTTAAATAGTGACATAATAACTCAGTTAAATGATAGGTTAATTAAAATAGATCCGATATTACACGAATTTGACGAAATGCAGACGCAGATTGAAAACTTAGACCCTGAAGGTACAGATGAAACCGAGCGGGAAGAGTTTGAAGATTTATTTTTTAATGTTACAAGTAAAGCTAGGATAATTTGTAATCAATATGAAAGGGCTAGAGTGCAAGATTCCGCCTCAAGTATTCATAACGGAAGTAATAGGTCATCACATAATAATTCAATTAAACTACCGACAATTAAATTAATGACGTTTGACGGGAAATATTCAGATTGGTTGGAGTACAGAGACGCATTTACTGCCCTTGTAGACAGTAACGAGTCACTATCAGATATTCAAAAATTTTATTATTTGCGCTCTTCGTTAGAAAAGGAAGCCTCGGAGGTAATTAAATCAATTGAAGTCTCGGCAGCTAACTATAAAAATGCTTGGCAATTATTATTAGATCGTTATGAAAATAAAAATCTTATGATACTAATCACTTAAAAGCCATTCTTGAATACCCGGTTATTAATAAAGAATCACATACGGAACTTAGGAAATTGTTTGATACAATTACAAGACATTTGCGTTCCCTAAAAACGTTAGGGGAAAAAATTGATTCTTGGGATCGCTTAATTATTTACATAATAACCAGTAAAATGGATAATACAACCCGGCGCGATTGGGAATCTTTTAAATATGAAAACCAATTACCAATAATGGCAGATCTAAACACATTTTTAAAGGCTAGGTGCGCGGTTTTAGAGAAGTTAGAAATTAATAAAGTTGAAAAACAGAAATGTCAAAATTCGCAATTTGTTAAAAAGCAATCATCTAATACTTTTGTCGCCAATACAGGAAACAAAATCCAGTGTTATCATTGTAACGAAGGCCATGCCATTTACAAATGCACTTCGTTTCTAAATCTACCGATTGAAGAACGCATTTCGTGTGTTAAGCGGCTTAAACTCTGTCTAAATTGCATGAGACCATCACATCCTTCTTGGAAATGCGATGCGAAAAGATGTTTTAAATGTCATAAACCGCACAATTCCTTGCTGCACTTAGAGGCATTTAACAAAATTCTTAAGCCGGAAACGAAAAACCTTTCAGGGATTACGGCAAGCTCTGGAGCTGAAGCATCCAGCGTAAGTACACAAATAACCCCACCGGTAACTGGTCAAAATGAGACAATGACCACTCATATTTTAGAAAGTGATAATACGGTGTCCTTGGTCACTGCAACTCAAGTCTCATTGTCAACCGCTGTTATTAAAGTTAAAAATAGTAAAAATGAATTTGTTACTTGCCGTGCATTATTAGATAGCGGTTCTCAAAGTAATTTTATTAGCGAGAGGTAGAAAAAACAATTAGATCTACCATCTACAAAGATTAATCATGCAGTAAAGGGAGTTGGTGGTGAAACACTGTCTATTATAACTAATCAAGTTAATTTGCTAATTACATCATGTCACAATCATTTCAGCATGAACATTCACTGCCTAGTAATTCCAAAAATTACTGAAAAATTACCCTCTATATCATTTAATAAAAACGTATTAAATATTCCAGGTCAAATTAAATTATTTATTAAATATAGGAATATCCTATGCAACAGAGACCTGCCCTTGAAGCTGCGAATGCGTTATACCAGATGTTACGTGTGGTCGGTATTACTATACGGAATGGAAGCGTGGACTATGAAAACAAACATGATTAATAAAATTGAAGCCTTCGAGATGTGGACATACAGACGACTCCTGAGAGTACCTTGGACCGATCGAGTTACCAACGAGGAAATATTAGTAAGAATGCGCAAAGACCGAGAATTGTTTGCTACGATAAAGAAGAGGAAAACTGCCTATCTTGGACACATCATGCGAAATGAAAAGTACAGCCTTCTGCAGTTGTTCCTAGAGGGAAGAATAGAAGGAAAAAGAGGCATAGGCAGAAAACAGATGTCTTGGGCAAGAAACATCAGACAATGGACCGGAATGAGGACAATTGGAGAGCTTGTCAACACCGCAAAGGACAAGGAGCTCTTTAGAAATGTGGTCGCCAACATCCAATAAAAATGGATAGGCATTAGAAGAAGAAGAAGAAATTAAATTAGCAGATCCAAAATTCTATACTGCAGATGAGATTGATATTTTGTTGGGATCAAATATATTTTGGCTAACAATAATGAATGGTCAAAAACAACTTGGAAAAAACATGCCCATTTTGCAGAATACAGCTTGGATGGGTTATAGCGGGTAATTTAAATGTAAATACGAGTACGAGTACTAATACATCAATCAATTGTTTAAGTATTAGGGACGACGTTGATAGGAAAATTTCGAAGTTTTGGCAATTAGAAGAGGTCGTGAATAACAGTTTGCCGTTATCAATATCCGAAAGATACTGTGAATCACACTTTAGTAAGACGACAATACGCGATTGCACAGGTAAATTTATTGTCAAAATTCCCTTTAAGGATACGCTAAGTCAATTAGGAAATTCGCGGGGCAACGCATTAAATCGTTTCTATTCCTTAGAAAGAAAATTAAATAAAAACTCAGAGTTGAAAGGGGATTATATATCGTTTATGAAGGAATACGAGAAATTAAATCATATGAGTGAAGTAGATGATACAAATCGTGATCATACCTCCAATTACTATTATTTGCCTCACCACGCGGTCATTAAAGATTCAAGTTTGACTAGTAAATGTAGAGTGGTATTTGATGCTAGCGCGAAGGCAGATTCAGGGCTCTCACTAAACGATGTGCAATTTAGCGGTCCTACATTGCAGCAGGACTTATTTTCTATTTTGTTAAGATTCAGAAAACATAAATTTGTAATAGCAGCTGATATTTCGAAAATGTATCGGCAGGTGCTCGTTGCCGAAGAACAACGAAAATTTCAAAGAATATTTTGGCGCGCTAATTCCCATGATACACTAAAATGTTTTCAATTAAATACGGTCACTTACGGCACCGCGTCGGCGCCATATCTAGCAATAAAATGTCTTTGGCAATTAGCTAATGACAATCAATTACAGGCTCCTATTGCAAGTAAGATTATTCGCAATGATTTTTATGTAGATGACCTGCTAACGGGTGCGGACACGGTAGCGGAAGTACTACAAATTCAAAAAGAGATTTCACAAATACTTTTTGGAGCAAACATTGAACTACGTAAATGGCTGTGCAATAATCCAAAAATAATAGCTGAATTTAAAATTAATAATGATTTAGAAGCCAGCGTCCTTCAGATACGAGAGGACGAAGCTAATAAAACTTTAGGAGTATATTGGAATCCAATTAATGACACGATTCAGTATGCAGTAAGTGATTCGATTAACGTAGGTGCAATTACAAAGCGATCAATTCTATCGACCATTTGCCAAATATTTGACCCTTTGGGATTATTGGGACCCATAATCATTGTTGTAAAAATTATAATGCAGGAATTGTGGAAGGCACAGCTTTCGTGGGATGAAAGGGTTCCACATTCCCTAAGGACCAAGTGGTCAGATTTCAAAACAACCTTGCCAGTTATAAATGAGTTCAAAATTCCTCGACTCGCTATAATCTCAGCTTACATTACCATCGAACTGCATGCATTTTGCGACGCTTCCGAAAGGGCTTACGGTGCGTGCCTGTACTTGCGAAGTGTTTCAGGGCTAGGGGAAATTAATTCAACAATTCTTTGTGCTAAATCACGGGTTGCTCCTCTTAAGCAAATAACTCTACCGCGATTGGAATTATGCGGAGCAGTATTATTGGCAAACTTAGCAAAAAAGGCAACAGATTCACTGGAGCTAAATTATAATAAAAAATTCTTTTGGACGGATTCATTAATTACACTTGCTTGGGTTAGAAGGGCCCCAAACCGATGGAAAACGTTTGTAGCTAATCGCGTTAGTGAGATTCAGTTATTAACAGATATAAATGATTGGGGTCATGTAAAATCTAAAGACTTGCGGACTTGCTTTCCAGAGGTGTCAATCCAATAAATCTTCAAAATTCCAACCTGTGGTGGCATGGCCCAGATTGGCTGAATAAAGAGAACATAATGTGGCCAACAGCAAGTGAAGGAGAACCAATTCTAACTGATATTCCCGAAGAACGATCTATTTCGTGTACTATTACAACATCAGATAGACAATTAAATTTAATGAATAAATACTCATCATTAACAAAAATTAAACGGGTATTAGCGTATATATTACGATTCGCAAACAATTCACGATTAACTCGAAAGGAAAGGCAGATAGGGTCTTTAACTCCCAATGAATTACAAGTGGCATTAAACTATTTAATTAAAATTGATCAAATCGAAGGGTTTTCAAGTGATTATAATAATTTGGTAAATAAGCGCATCCTAAGTAACAAAAGTAAAATTTTATCCTTAAACCCATTTATGAAGGATGATTTAATACGTGTAGGTGGTAGACTAACGAATTCAGATGAAAATTATGACAAAAAACATCCTATTCTTTTGCCTAGAAGCAGCAGACTAACAGAACTAATTTTAAACGATGAACATAAACGCCTTCTTCATTGTGGCGCTCAAAATCTGCTGTATTCTATTCGTGAAAAATACTGGCCTATTTCTGGACGTAATTCATGCAAAAATATAATTAGAAAGTGCGTTATCTGCTTTAGGGCACGACCGAGGGCTCTAGAATATTTAATGGGAAACTTACCGGAAGTAAGAGTAAAGAAGAATACACCATTCGAAAATATAGGAGTCGATTTCGGTGGTCCTTTTCTAATAAAAGACCGGTTGACCATATATATGTCTATTTGTGTGTATGTGTACCAAGGCAGTACATATAGAATTAGTTCCGGAATTGACTGCAACGGCATTCATGGCAACTCTGCAAAGATTTACTAGTAGACGTGGGAAACCAAAGAATATTTATTCAGATAATGCATTGAATTTTGTCGGCACTCACAATGAACTCCGTAAGATTTATGAATTACTTGAGGCTGAATCAGACAATATAGCTAATACTCTTGCAAATGAAAAAATAGTTTGGCATTTCATTCCCGCTAGGTCTCCTAGTTTTGGGGGAATTTGGGAGGCGGGGATTAAGAGTACTAAATACCATATAAAACGTGTAATAGGGAACAATTCATTAACCTTCGAGCAATTCAATACAGTATTAACTCAAATCGAATCTATCCTAAATTCTCGCCCACTCTGTCCTCTATCATCCGACCCCCAAGATATGTCTGCCCTGACGCCTGGGCATTTTTTAATTGGAAAATCGTTGACTGCCCTTCCTGAGGACAATCTAACAGCAGTTCCTGAAGGAAGGTTAGGCAAGTACCAACAGCTGCAGGCTATGGTACAGCATTACTGGTCTCGTTGGCAAAAGGAGTACTTGACCGAGCTGCAAGGGAGGACAAAATAGAAGCAACAATCCCAACAATTACTGAAAATTGACTCTTTAGTGCTAATAAAGGATGACAATGCTCCTCCGTTAAGCTGGAAGCTAGGAAGAATATCCCAACTTTATCCTGGCAAGGATGGCATTGTGCGCGTAGTTGACGTAAGAGTGCATAATGGTGTTATACAACGCGCAGTTAACCGTGTGTGTGCGCTTCCAATCGAGTAAAAACAATAAAGGACAGATAGATTTATATATTTTTAATTTGTTTTTCTTTGTGTGTTACGATGTAATTATATATCTAAATTGTATTTTCTATATCCCGTGTAAGATTTATATGTCATTATGTTGTGCATGTTTGTATTGAAAGTCAATTCTTTCAAGGCGGGCGGAATGTTAAGCGCGCCTCTCAAATCTGCGCAAGAAGTGGGGTGAGGGTGCTTGCGCACCCCATGCGTAGCTGAGTTTTAAGTAAGCAAATAGTTGAGTAAGAATAAGGTACGGCTGCGACATTAACGCAGCAACCACCCCAAATTACGGAGGTGCAGTATTCAGTGTAATAAACCAAATAAACAGTTTTTTTAAATATACAGTCCACTTTTTATTCGAACGGCCCCATTAGCCGAACACATAACAGTCAATAAAAATTTTTGTTAAGCGTTTTGTATATTTTTAGAAAAATAGTTCAAGGTCATGATGTAATTTAGTTCTCTCTGACTTATATTTCATTTGCTTCAATGGGTGTACATCAAGTTACTGCAAACTTCAATTTGATCATGGCATGCTGCGAATGAGTTTTTTTTTTGAACACGATACAAGTAATTGATTCCTTTTATAATATATGACACCGATGTTTTCCTGAAATTCAGACATTTATTCAATACTATACTTGCCGTAGCAACCCAAATTATTACCAATTACAATAGTGAATTCAGAGGTTTTCACGACTTCTGGGTTTCGACCGTGTTGTTATTTAGATCGAAGAACTTAACGTTTCACCTACTTTCGTAAGGGCCTCCATCGGGAGGAAAAGCAAGAGAGCACGGTAACTCAATGTGTAAACCACGCCAGAGACCAAACTCTTCTAACAGTCTGAAGGCGAAAGACGAGAATATATAGGCAAGTGCCGTCGAGGTTGAGTGACGGTGGGTGGGGCTTAGAAAGTAGCACTTTCCACATAGAAGGAAGGGAAGCCTTCGCCCCTTTGAGATTATTAGGGTGTTTGTAAATCTCAACGGTTTCGTGAATCTTTCTGCTAAAGAAGATTGAGGATTTGCAGATAATGGAAGTTTCATCAAACAGGATCTCATGGCCGGTACCGCGTTGGTGTTCGGCGATGGCTAATTATGAAATTAGACCCAACATGAGACAGCACTGGTGTTCAGTGATGCGAGTTTTTACTGAACGTCCTGTTTCACCAACGTATACCAAAAGCATTACAAGAGCAAGGGACTCTATAAACAGCTTTAGATGAGATTGTGTTTAATTTATCTTTAGGTGAAGGAAGAACCTGTGAGATTTTGCGGGGGAGTGTGAATACTGTTTTAATGTTTAGTTTGTCTGCAATAAAAAAGGCTGTTTTTCACAGGAAACATCAAAGTAGCTAATAGCTATTTGTGCAACAAGTGCTAAAAGTGGCCGTTTATGCACAAGACATGAAAATTATAAAAGGAAGCCGAAGGCTGAGTTTCATAAGATCTCGTGCATACACCACTTTTAGCACGAGTGTGCACAAAATATTTTTTCTACGGCTTTTAATTTACTGTTATTAATCCATAAATGTCGATTTAACAAAGGTTTGCATTTACGGCATTTATAATTTGTCATAATAAAGAGATGACCTTGACGCACAGGTGAATGTTTCTGGTGCCAGTAGCAGTCAAAGTCAGTTATCAAAGGTAATTATAAATGTACACATTTTACTTTATTCATTACATAACGCTTTAATTATTTAAAACATACTTTACCTCTAACGCAAGAAGTAACTAGAATAACTTTAAAACTTCACTTCCAGTTCGAAATTGTAGTTTTATAACCTCACTCTACTTTTAGCACATGGGCTAAAAGTAAACAGCTGATTTCACTTTTCAATTATAAAACGTCACTTTTAGTAAAAAAAGCTAGCGCTAAAAGGCCGACTTTTAGTAGTGGTCGTAAAAAATAGCTAGTTATGTTACAAGTTGCAAATAAAATGTTTTAGGCACCGACGTGTTTTGTCAAACCAGGCCGAAAGTCGAGTTTGACATCGCGTCAAGTGCCTAAAAACTTCTTTGCAACGCGTATCATACAAGATTTAATCTACTTTGCATAAAAGTAATCAGAAACTTTAAATTTTGACATTTGATAACTGGGACAATCTGTCAGTTGTCTGAAATAAATGACGTTTCGACGTTTTCCATATGAAAAGAGCACTGTAAAAACGGTGCTTTAATAGACCCTATTAGTGTGGCGACGTGAGGTCCGAATCAATACGGCTCCACCTCACTGCAGTGTTTAATGAATTATTTGTAGTAAGAGGAAGGTTTTAGTAAAGTTAAATTTGAGTGAAGTGTGAAGTAATAAGAAGTGGAAAGTAGCAGGCGGTGTTATATGGGAGAAAAGGGTAAGAACATTGAGGAAATCGCAAAAACAAAGATAAACGGACAGTTAACATGGCAAAAAGTTAACGCCCATACGGCCAAAACAGCTGGAACGTAAACAAAGAATTAGAGATAAAGGCAAAAATAATAAAGCCGTATAAAAATAATACAGATCTACAGCCAACAAGGATGATAGCAGAAGTGGAAAAGTGGGAAAAGAAACAAGAGATAATGGGAGCCAAGAGCAAATTTAAAATGTTATGATATCGTACCTTAAGACTAATAGTTAAGTTATAAAAGTTAATCATACCTAAAGATTAATTATGTAATGATAAAGTACCCAATTGTTAAATCATTATATCTTATAAAAGGCGAATTTAAATATTAAAAGAGTAGGATGGCTATTTAAAATTTATTTAGTACATTACAGATTTAATGCAAATACGGTAAAGCATTTAATATTCTTAGAAAAAGATTCTAACATATGAATTAACATATGATATTTGGAGTAATAAAGATGGTTATTTGGTAGTATCAGAGAACAATTTCTAATTGATTTTAGATAACAAGTAGACCAAACTATAAGATAGTTTGAATAAATGCGAAAGGCATAAGCTGAATAAATATTTTGAAGTCACATAAAATGTCAAATTAATATAAATAAATTTATTGTAAATTAATCCAGGGCTGTTAATTTTAAAAATTGTATGAATAAATATTGTTATGGTAAATTTTAAATTAAGAAATAACAAGGAATTTTTTATAAACAAATTTTACATGTAAAATATTGCAGTAAGCATGAATTGGAAATAAAACCCTATTAAAAAATGAATTTCTAATTTAAAAAGTATAAACGGGGTATAAGTGACTAATATAATAATAAATGAATGCAAAGTAAGAAATTTTAAACAAAGTATAATATCAATAAAGTTACAAATGGACTACTGCACAAGGAATCAAAATAATGGGATTACAAGAAGAAAGTGAACAGCTACAATCAGCAAAGTATTCTTTATCGATTGGTGAAATGTGCGGAGGATTTGGATGAACTGCATTGGATTCACAATCGGGGTAATACATCTACACCTGTGATTTTGAAATTTGGATTTGTACTGCATTGGAATTACTGTTGAAGGTTAGTCTAAAATATCCTGTTTGATTTGGATGAATTGTATTGTAGTTACTACCGGGTAACCACATCTATACCTGAGTTGGATTTGGATGCATTGGAATTGCTGTTGAAGGAAAGCTGTTTTCTTGGGTTGATGTGTGAATCTGCATCCGTATTCCATTCATCGTGGCAGTTTGGGTTGCTGACTGTTCTTCTTCTCAGATTTAAGTAAAGCAGAACCCGCAGAGCAGTAAATTGCAAATCTGGCATGTTTGTTGGAGCTACAAATAAAGCAATTAGTAACAGCGGCTGTTATACATGATTAATAGAAGCGTTACATACCTGGTCATTCCTGGATACCGGAATAATCATTCAGCATATTGTTACAGTTCAATTTGTTCATTCAATTAATTAATGTGTTAGCTCCTTTCCTATAGGCAACCTTGTGTATTCATTTTTGGGAATGTGGAAGAACTGGCCTTATCTCTAAACTTTTGGGGAATTTTAGCACATTTGCTAGCTTCTAGAAGATAAGAAACTGGGGCATTTCCTGTTTAACTGTGAAGTAGAGAAGATGTGGACTGGTGTGTTCTGCTTTTTGGCTTCCTATCGGATGGTTTATCAGCATTCCAGTCCCGAAATGGGTTTCCGTAACATTTAGAGGATTCGTAGAAGTGTATATTTTGGTTCACGGAAATTCTGTTCGCAAACTGGCGGATAAAACACTCTTCTCGTCACATGGGCCCGAGGCTAAAGTTTAAATGGCAATCTAAGCATAAAAGGCATTAAATTGCAGTGAACTTACAAAGGGCGTCCACCAACTAAGGTAAATTTTAGATTCTTTACGTTCTAGTAGGTTATATGTGGGTCGTTTTATTTCAGCCCTTTCTTTTCCCGTGAAGATTCCCAGAGGCTCTTGCTGCCTTCGTTTCGACCGCACAGCTGTAGCGTGAGCCCGGTTTCCCCGCGGAGCATCTGTACTGGCGCAGTTACCTTGAACTTCGCCCGTGGGACGCAAAGCTGTATATCGTCCGCGTCTCCCAGGTGCAACTTCGTTACTCGAGCTGATACAATAGCTTGCGGCTTCACGATTTTGGTTCTTGGTTTTCTAGCAGCGTTTCTACAATGATTGGAATGTAACAGATAGGTTATTTTTAACTGCATTAAGCAGTCGGGAATTTGAAGGTACAGTTTTATTGCATAAACCTCTAATTATAACGGTAGTGTTTACCCCACGAATAAATCAGGGTACATGCACGTCTAAGGTTTGCAACCCCTTGCCGATTGTTACTAAACTCACTTGCTAGTAGGTTAATTGCAGGGCCGGATGCTCCCGTGTTCAGTTTTCGTCTGCTCCGCGCATGACGTCACTCACAGAGTGATTTTCATTACGGGGATACCCATTTTGTGCGTTTTTTATCTGTAACGCGTTTAGTTTCACAGTTACACAAAAATGTCTAATATAAAAAATGTTAACTATGGTTTATTTCATAACTTAAAAATATAAAATGTCTTAATTGTGCGTAACTGTGCTGCTAAACGCATTAGTTTTACTGAAAAATTTGTTTCTTTCAGGTTTTCGCCACGAATATTGGGAGAACGGTGCAAGATTAAAATTGCACATACACTATCTTTTAAAGCAAAAATTTACTACAAAACAGTCAATTGAAGGGTATTATAATATGCACAAAAATTAACATAATAACACATGATTATAAATGTAAGATTTTATTTATGCAGTTTACACACACACACACACCATCAAGGGCGCTTATAGAAAATATTTTAAGGGGGGGGGGATCAAAACAATTGGTTTGGTCAGCGAATAACAAAGGGCTATAAAATTGTGTAATTCTCACATACTAGAAGTTGTAAAACTTATACAATTTGTAAACACAAAGAAAATGAATGTAGATGCCCTAAACATTAAAAAAAACATCTATAACTTGATTAAGACAATAAACATTAAATATGTATAGAAAAACACATATTTAAAATAAAAATATAAACGAATTACAAACAAAATTTAAGTTATCATTTGTATATGAAAATAAAAATATAAACGCATTACAAAAACAAAATTAACCACGTATAGACTTCTTAATCTCTTTGGTCTTTGGTCATCAGTATGTCTTTAATAAGTTGAGCCCTTTGCCTTTTCTTATAAACAAGTTTTCGCTCTTCTCCAGCCCCAGATGTCGAAAGCAATGAAACGGATTGGCACATTTTGCGTAGGAATTGCATCATCTTTCAGTCCACGATAATTTTTAGAGGTGTAACCCAAGAGAGTATGTTTTAAATTAACTTTATCCACTACAGTGAGATAAGTAACTCATTGCGTCACTCATTTGATACTATTTCCATTAGGTAATGAAACTCATTACACCACTCAGTTATGTAATGGTTTCATTACCTAACTGAGTGGTATAATGGCTTCATTACCTAACTGAAATAGTGTCAAATGAATGACATAATGACATTTGCCTACTAAAATATTTTTGAAAATGACAGATCTGACATTTCTCTTAATGCACTTTTCTCAATTTTAGGCAGTTGTAGATAAAATTTTGTACAATACATGTGTGATAATGTATGATTAATATACTTGTGTGCTTACATAGCTCGTGCTATGCACTCGTTTGTAACTTACACACACGTATATTAATGATGCTCGTATCCCACCTGTATAGTAAATAACTATTATAATCACTTTCACAGAAATGTTTGAATCAAATTACAGCATTTTCTATATTAACTTTGCCTTTCCTCGTGGTAAGATGTAACCACTTCTTGCTTAGGTTAGGGTCTTTAGGAAAACTAAAAAACTTCATGTTTTTGCACGGATTCTGTTTATAGACTGGATGTCAGAATCACATCCCACAACAACACACCGCATTTTTATCACTTTGATAACCAAATATCGTCTATAAACTATGTAAAATTGATAAAAAAGATTTAAAATTACCGAAAAACAAACCGTCAGCATAGCCAAGGCTCTAAACAACTCTGTGAGTGACGTTGCACGTCAAAATAAGGACCGCCCACTTGTGCTCAACATCCTATCTTGGTGGGTATATCGTGGTTAATTGAATTCCAGATATGATTAAGATATTTAAGGTTAGCTTGAAGTAATTGAGGGTGAGAATTACGAACACTGAACAGATCGGGAATATAGATTTCTACCCTACCGGTTGCATATACAGGGTGCGTCCGAATTAAAATTAGGATTACAGTCGACCACGCAATCTGTGTGTTTAAAATCAGCCCTGCGTTCCCACCCTAGAGGTGACATAAAAATACGTGGTCAAGTTGTTGAGATCTCAATGTCCGTCGCCCGTATACTACAAATTAATGTTTGATTAAAACATAACCACTTGTTCTGTACTATAAGTGGTGGTTGCAAGCGCGAATTTTCGATCCACTGATTATTATCCCTGTGATAACGGGCCATCAGCCCATTACTAACGAAAATTTAACTTCCAACGTTTGCTTTTAGTTTTGGATTTATTTTAAATAATTCGCTGTGTTGAAATTCGGTCACCTATAATTACTGATTAATCGTTGGGTGGTTGCTAGCTACCATAATAGAGCTCGGAATTTGTTGATATCAGGGTTATTTCTAACATAATTTAAAATAAAATTCACTTTCGTGAACCGTTGCTAGATATGTTCCATTAATTATAATAGAATTAGATAACACAGAACCGAATCAAACTTTTATTGTGTTTCATTAAAAACAAACGGGTACACTGTTTATGATACTTCTAATTAAGTTTATTTTCGAGTATGTGTATAGTTGCTAGTTGCAACCAGGTCAGTGCAGGCTCAAGGTTTATCTAACAAATAAACAAGCTCATATACCTATATTGGTCTTGGTTTCTTTTGTGCTTCCCACAGAGGTGTCCTTAACACTTTATTTCAGTAGTTGGGAGAAGGAATGACTTCTTTGGGATCCCTGGCCCAAAGTTATTCGCTGTGAATTACAGGGTGGCGCCCAATAACTTTCATTTCAGCTAGAGCAGTAAGTTTTTGTTTTTGAAGCTATACATAGGCCCTTAAGGTAAACGAACCCGAGGTTAACGCCCCTGCTGCTAGCCGAGTGCCTTGAGTTTCCACCTCTGTTTCCCTCTGAGAAACTCAACGCGAATTACCCCTTTCATTTTGAGGGCTAATAATATACCTGATTGGACGGGAACATCTGATTGGAGCACTTAAGTTAAAGTAATCACAGGTATATATAAAAAATAAACAATAATAAGTTTCAATAGTGAGCGAATACGATATTTACAAGAAATACTTACCATTATCAACATTTAAAACGATATTAATTGTAAAAGATATGAATTCCGTTAACCTTTCATATGAATAATTTGACTGACAGTTATAGAAACGTCATTTGATATAATTCTCATAACACCAATTAACCATAAAGTATAATAATTTTAATAATCAAGACGATGGTAAAGATTAATAAATGCAAATAATTAATCATGATTTATAAGGCATGAACCTGACCGGATTTAGGAGTAAATGATCTAAACTAAAAGAACTAAACTCAATAGTAAGTAATATTTTTACGTAAATTAATCCAAACAAAAATGTATCTATTTAAAATCTAATATGACAATAACATAGCACTGAGGCTATAACAATATATATAGACAATGATTTGACAGTCGAGGTGAGGAAACTACAGAAAGAAATAAGCGTTGCCAGATAACAAAAAGAGAAAGGAAACAATGTAAAAATTAGCTATGGTAAGGTATTAATAAATGAAGAAGAATACGGATAAAGAGAGAGAAACAGATAGTAAGGAGATGGATAAGCTACAAATCTACAGCAAAAAACGAACAACCCGCCAAGTAAAAGAAGATAAGCGAGCAAAAGAAGTCAACAGACGCAACGGAAAAGGATATGAATTAGGTAAAGGAGGCAAGTCGAATATGGCAAAGAACAGGCTAATGATTGGAACATGGAATGTAAGAGAAACTTTGGAGGAAAGGGATTTAAAAATATTAATGGAAGTAAGCAAGGATTACAAATTGGACATAGCGGGACTGGGATAATAATTGGATGCGATAAAATTGATGTGCTTTTATCTGGGAAAATCCGAGTGCGGTCTTCGACGGGGTTTTTTCCTCTCGCAGTTTGAATCGAACAGTATAATGATTTTAGCAACTTATGAGCTTTCCGGAATGTTTAGTAGGGCTTTTGGTTAGTTTTACGCTGTGGTGATATGCAAGCCCTCACGTTTTCGTGGCTTTAATTCCCCGAACTCATTAAAAAAGCTTTTCTGCGCCTTGTGCGGATTCGTTTTTGGTAATTGCAACCACAAACTGTTCCATGTGCCCAAACTGTCATCTGGGGTGAGTAACTAGACGCGCTAGGGTCTCCTGTATTTGTGTATTCTATTCGGACCTTTTTCCTTTTCACAGCAAGCAGTACCAGGCATAATTAATGCCGGTTTTCTTAGCTAAGCTAGCGAAATTTTGAGCCCGTTCGCCGCGCTGAATTGGTGCGACGCTCGATTGTTCCAGTGTCCTCGGCGACCTGCTGCAGATATTTTGCGAGTCGACGGTGTTAGGCCTCGATGGAGCCGCTTTCCCTTGTCGCCAGCGCCTATTTAGGGCACAAGAAGAACCCGTATTGGGGGTGCGTTTGGCACCTTAACCTCGCTGCCGCCGCTCCGTTTACGCTGGAAAACACCACCTACGGCCGTATTAACTTCTCGGCCAAGAGCTCGACACCGCGTTCAGTTTCCTCTAAAACTGAGCCTAAGAAATTCGCGGGCTAAGTAGCTTGCGGAGCTGCCTCTTTTAATTTGTTGTAAAGTGCTGTATTGCGTCATAAGACTGTAAATATGTTGTAGCCTGTGATTAAGTAATGTAGAGCGATTCTGCGATTCTAATTGATGCTATTTATTGTGATAATTACTGTAAACCTGTACTGTGGTACTTACTCGAAACTATTTGATCTTTATGCCAGTATACAGGGTAAGTTTAGCTACGGTTGATTGCATTTATTTGGAGCTACCTTTCAGGAAGTGTGATATAGCCTGGGTATTGAGTTTAGAAATTCTCGTTAGATCACCGATGTGCATTCACCGTTATTTCAAAATTTGTTGTCGCTCTGAGCTTTTGTTTAATTATTGTTCTACCGTTTTATTCTTAAGAACTACACGCCTCAAATCGTTGAGCTGGCGGCCGGCTTCTCCACCTTAGTGTACTAATTTTGTTTCTTTGGAAGATCGCCCAGTACTTCAACATAGATGTGCTAACAACTCCAAGAAACCAAACAAAAAGAAAATACAAGAAATGACCTAAAGAATTTTGTTTACTTTAATAGCGGGACAAGTAACAGAATATTTGGGGCAAGCTTCCAAGTTAATAAGAAAATAAAACACAGTAATAAAATTCAATCCGATGTCAGATAGTATCTGTAGATTACGTTTTAGATTAGATTAGATTAGATTTAGATTCCACGACTGCCTTTTGCTGGCATGCGCACGTCAGCCCTTTGGGCTTTTTGTACTGTCGGGAGTTTTCAAGTTAGCAGGCCGACATCCGTATCTTTTACTAGATTTGCAATGTCCCCTACTAGCTTGCGGTTGTCAATAGAGTTAAGGCTCCAGTCGAGTTGGTGTCTTTTACGCTCTAATGCTGGGCATTCAAAGAGGATATGATAGGCTGTTTCATCATCCTCTTGGCATAGTCTGCAAACAGGTTCATTTCTATAGATGTTGATCCTGTGCATAAATTCTCTGAATGCTCCAGTGCCTGTTAGTAGACTGACTACTTGCTTAATTCGAGTTCTGTTCAGTCTCAACAGGGTTTTGGTGGTTTGTGGATTCGGAGTTTTTAGCAATCTTTTGCAGTGTGTTGCTTGATTGTAGTTTCTCCACCTTAGTTGGTGTGTGGTGTTGACCCATTTATTAATGGCTGAGCGGGCTTGGTTTTTCTGTATGCTTAGACCAGGTTCTGGATCGGTCATTGCATTACGGGCTGTTTCTTTTGCGAGCTTGTCCGCCTTTTCGTTTCCTTCAATACCTTGGTGACCTGGGATCCAGCATAATTTTACTGTATTTCCCTGGCTTAAGGTTTGAAGTTTGGATTTGCATTCCTTAACTAGTCTCGATGAAGTACTGAAAGCGTTTAGCGCTTTCAGTGCTGCCTGACTGTCTGAGAGAATGTGTATGTCTCGATTGAGCAGCTTCTTTTCTATGCTGATGTTTGCGCATACGTTAATAGCTTGTACTTCAGCCTGAAAGATGTTACAAAATTTTCCTAGACTGACTTTTTCGTTGGTTCTAGGATTGGTACTGTACACACCGGAGCCTGTACCCCCTTCAAACTTAGATCCATCAGTATAAAAAATGATGTTCTTATTTGTTGGGGTTGGTAGTTGGTCCGGATTCCAACTTGTGTGTACAGTAAAGTTCTTTTCAAAGTCATAGGCTTTGGTTATAAGATCAGAACCCATTTCTAATATTGGGTTGTTGATGTGTGACATGATCTTGCCATGTCCTAGATTATTAGCTGTGGTCATCCAGTAACCAGTACTTTGTAATCTGTAGGCTGCCATTCTGGCTTCACCTTCCAAGAAGATGTGCAGAGGTGGCAGATGTAAAATAGCATTCAGTGCTTGTCCTGAGGTGCCTTTAAAGGCTCCAGTGATGCACCGATTAGCTAGATATTGTATTCTGCTAATTTTGTGGATCGCAGTTGCTTGTTTTATTTTGGGCCACCAGGCGATTATTCCATATGAAATTATTGGTCGAACCATGGTTTTGTACAGCCAGAAGGTCAGTTCCGGTTTGAGCCCCCACGTACTACCTATGGCTCTTTTCCCAATAACTAATGTTTGTATGCACCTGGTGATTGTTTTGTCTAAGTGGGAGTTCCAAGTTAGTTTGGAATCGATGGTTAGAGCTAGGTACTTAACCTCGTTCTCCCAGTTGACATTTGTCTCAAACAGTTTTATGTTGATTCTGTTTGTGATGTTCTTTCTACGAGTGAAAGCGACGAGAGTGGCTTTGCTGGGATTAATTCTAAGATTATTCTCTAGACACCACTCTTCGGTTATCTTTAGTGCTGATTTCATTACATTGTCTACGGTTCTTTGGTATTTACCTTGAATCAGTATGACAATGTCGTCAGCGTATCCTTAAGTGTAGTAGCCTTTGTTATTGAGTTGGATCAGCAGTTCATCAACTGTGAGGCACCACAGGAGTGGAGAGAGAACTCCTCCCTGTGGACATCCCCTTGTCGCCTGCACTGTCTTTTCCTTGTCAAATAACTTGACTTTTACAACTCTAGTGTTGAGCATTGCCATAGTCCATCTTATCGTGGTGTTATCGATCTGATGGTTTGTCATTGCTCTTTCAATAGAGTGGTAGGAGGTGTTGTCGAAGGCAGCTTCTATGTCTAGAAATGCTCCGACTGCGTACTCCTTGTACTCCAAGGTTCTCTCAATTTTCCCCACTAGTTGGTGTAGAGCGGTTTCACATGACTTTCCTGTTTGGTAAGCATGTTGATATTTGTGAATCGGGAGTGAAGTTAGGGCTTCCTCCCTCCAGTATCTGTCTACTAATCTTTCCAACGTTTTAAGGAGGAATGACGTTAGGCTGATAGGTCTGTAAGATTTAGCTTCTGCATAGCTGCTCTTACCAGGCTTAGGGATAAATACTACTTTAGTCACTCTCCAGGCTTGGGGAATGTAACCCAAGGCAAGACTTGCTTGGAACATGTCTTTGAGTGGATTCAGCAGTATATCTATCCCTTTCTGCAGCATTACGGGTTGTATGCCGTCGTTTCCAGCAGATTTGAAGGGACTGAAGAGGCTAGTTGCCCATCTAATCCTTTCTTTGCTGACTATTCTCTTAGCTGTTTTCCAGTCTTCCCTCCTAGGGGTATGATTGGGTTCAGCCAGAGTAGGTTGTTCCACTGCTCCGGGTAGGTGAGTTTTTACCAAAAGAGATAAAGTCTCCTTTTCCGTTGTAGTGTATTCTCCGCTTTCTTTTTTAAGAGTGCCTACTGGGTTCATGGCTTGCTTTGAGATGATTTTGTGGAGTCTAGCTGTGGATCGCGTGGTCTCCACCTCCTGGCAAAACTTTTCCAGGCTGCTATCTTAGCTGCCTTGATTTTTTTGCCATAGTCTGTGAGAGCCTTGTGATAGTTCTCCCAGTTATTTGTGGCTTTTGACCTGTTAAACAGACGTCTGACTTCTTGTCTGGTCTTTTCTAGGTCTTTATTCCACCAATTTGTGTGTTTTGCTGACTTGGGTCTATTAGAGGACAGCTACTCTGAAAGGAGTCAATCATGGCCTCTTTTAACCGGTTAGCATTTGAGTCTAAAACTACTTTATTGGGAGATTTGAACTTTAGGTGTTCTATCTTCTCTTGTAGTTTTTGTTTATATAGGTCCCAGTCTGTCTTTCTTGGCTTGTAGTAAACTCTTTGGCTTACTTCCCGTTCAGACAGTTCAAAGGTTATATAATTGTGGTCAGAGAGTGATGGTTCGTCTGAAACTTGCCATTTATTCACTGATTGACTAATTCTCATAGTGGTTATGGTAATATCTATAACTTCATGTCTATTAGCGTTATAAAAGGTTGGAGTGTTACCTTTATTGACTACTACTAGATTGTTAGTTAAGATAAATTCTAAAAGTGACTCACCTCTTATGTTGCAGTTGGTGCTGCCTCAAATGGTGTGGTGAGAATTTGCGTCGCAGCCTAGGATGAAGTCTAGATCGTCTTGGGAGGCAGATGATACTAGATTTTCTAGTTCCTCGCTAGGCAGTGGGTCCCTGGAATTGGATGGAAGGTAGACGGAGCTTATAATGGCTTGGTCACAACCTTCATCGTTATTCCATTTTATTTTAATTGTGGTTATGTCTCTAGAACAGAATTCCATTAGTGGTAAACAGTCTAGATTATTTCTTATAAGTATGCATGTTCTAGGACTTGCATGATTATAAATAAGCTTACCTTTAGCACCCCCTAATCCACGGACTTGTCCCTTAACTATCCATGGTTCTTGGATCAGTGCTAAATCGATGTCATCTGCTAGCAGCTTTCTGCTTAGATTTGCAGTGGCTGCTTTGCAGTGGTGGAGGTTAATTTGCACTACTTTCAGGTGCGTCTTTCCTATCCTTGGAGCGGATAAAGAAAGTGACCTTGTTGAGGCCTAGGTGCGCTACACAGTTGATGGATGTTAGTGCTTGTTTTGCCCTGTCATCTATCATTGCTGCGAAAGTTCTACCGCCATCTTTTAGTGGAGTGACGTTAAGTATTCTCCAGGTATCGGTCTGGAGATCTGCCTTCCGTTTGTTCTGTTTTCCGATCAAACGGAGAATAATCTCGGGTTTCTGTTTGTCGTACCACTTGGGGACGTTGAACACTACCCGGACGGAATTAATCACTTTTGCCCGCTCTTTTACCTCCAGCTTGGCATTGGTCCACGGGTGCAGCTTAGGTACTTGCTCACTTAACCAGTGTTTTGTGAGTTCGTCCTTGCACGCAACCACGTATGTACCAGCTTCGAGATAGTGGCTGGTAAAGAGAGGTGTGTTTTCTTCTTCTTCCATCTGGAAGATGAGATTTATCAGACTGTCTCTGACTAGGTCACCTTGTTCCTTTGTCAGTTTGACGTCTGGATATGCAGCAGGGTAGATGCCATCTTCCCCGTAGTGGCTGCCTCAGCAAAATCAAGCTTGCTGGTGCCTGCCTTTGGTGAGGTCGGCTTGTCTACTTTCTGCCTGGGCCTCTTTTTGGCGTTTGCCGGGGAGGGAGTGGCTTCGTCAGAGCGTTGCCTCTTTTGTCCCTGGTTGGTTGCAGGTTTTTCAGATTTCGAAGCTGGGTCTGCTGCCCTCTTCTTCTCCATCTTCTGCTTTCTTTTAAAGTTTGGGTCGTACTTAATGCCCTTGGCTTCGCAGGCTTGCTTGGCGCGTTCTCTGCGTTCCTTGGCTGTAAGTTGGACCTTTTTGAGGGACACTTTGCCTAGTTGGTTGGCTATGTCCACTCCGGTTGCGGCCTTTTCCTGCTCGGAAGACTGTCCTTGACTAGAAGTCTGGACAGTCAGCTCTGCAGTAGAGGCACACTGTTCAATTTTTATCTCGGTCACCGAAGTCTGAGCATCAGTGATCGGAAGCGCTGATGACTCCATCAATGTGTCGTCTTCACCCTGTAAAAAAGCAGTTGTTAAATCCATACAAGTGAGTATTTAATTCAACTGTAAGAGGGTTGGCTAAATACTTCTGGAGGGCGCCTGGTATCCAGAAGGCTCCGTTCATGACGCATATTATAAGCCCCTGCGCCTACACCTGCTGGTGCTCTGCTTTGCACGGGTCGCATAACACATTCGAAAAGGGGATTTTGGAACCAGAAAGGCTGATCTTCTAGACAGCCATGCATCTCTTGAGCCTGGTCCCCCGCCGTGAGATTTAGGATTTTTATTGAGGTTTTCTCCTCTTGGTCCGGGCGGTGAAGCCAAGACCCCCAGCACAGATATCTCCCGTAATACATGCCTACAGCAGAGATATCCATGTATGGTATAACGGCAATGACGTGACCAGAGGTTCGTCTTTGCCGGCATCGTTATCCCAAGTGCAGACCCTTAGCCACGACACGACAGCTGGGCTTGGGGGATGTTTATCGACTTCCCAGTCTAGATCCGCGAGGTTCAGTCTCAACGGGGCCACCACGAGAAGGATGCAATCGCTAGGATCGCATATCACTGATCGTTGCCAGTGATACCCTGCGGTCTTCCTTGTTGTCAGGCGGGAGGTGCAAGACCTGATCAACTTGACTGCACTGCCTCGGCATGAACCTTCACAGCGTTTATAGCCGTTCAGTTCAGCTGGCAATGCTCGACCCCAGATTGCAAGACAATGAATGGAAGTACTGTAAATCAAAATGGCCATATTCTAATAGAAAGAAGATGTAAGAAGCTATAGAGAAGCAGACGTAGATTCCGACCACTACTTAATTACAATAAAGATAAGGCAAGAAATACCAAGAGTAGAGAATAAAGATCGAAGAGAAGTGAACAAATTAAATGTCTATTGCAAGGAGAAGAAATTCAAGGATTATTTGAAGAGAGAGTGACAACAAAGTTTCAAGAATTGGGAGCAGCACTAAGCATAGAAGACGAATGGAATAAAGTACAGGAAGTAATCCAAGAGGAAGCTAAACAAATACTACAGGTAGAAGAAAGCAAGACAAAAGGCAAAGATGGTTTTGATTAAGAATGTAATAAGGCAATAAGAAGAAGAATGAAAAAAAGGCTAGAAATGGAAAACACAAAAACAGCAGAGACAAAAAGAAGATATCAAGAGGAACGAGGAGGAGTGAAAACAATACGTAGAAGTAAAAAAAGACAGAGTATGGAAGAGAAGCTGAAAAAAATAGAAGAACACTTTAGCAATAAAGAAATAAGGAACTTCTATCAAGAAACAAAGAAAGAGAAACAAGGCTACCACAAGAGAAAAACGTACTACGAAAACAAAAAAAGGAGATCTGATAGAACGAATCGATGGAGAACTGGAAACATGGGTAGAATATTTCCAAGAGTTTTTAAATGAAGAAGGAAATCAGGAAATCCCAGAACCAGAAAAACATTACACGAGAGGTGGTGAAGAATTAGAAGTCTCCAGCTATCAATAGAAACAATACTGATGTAGATAAGAAATAATAAAATCCCTGGAGAAAATGGAGTTGCAGCAGAAATCATTAAGGGAGGAGGGGAGGCTCTACAAAAAAGAAAATACGAAGTACTAGCGGAAGTGTGAAAGAAAAGAAACAATGCCAACTAAGTGGAATGAATCCATTGTCTACCCAGTACATAAGAAGGGGGAAATAAATCTCACTGTCAGATGTAGTGTATAAAATAGTAGCGATAACATTGCGCAATAAAATTGTAGAAGAAACTGAGAGGGTGATAGGAGAGTATCAAGGTGGGTTTCGGGTAGGAAGGGCTGTAAGCGATCAAATATTCATAATGAAACAAATTCTTAGCAACACCTATACACAAAAGTTAACATTGTGCGTGTTAGCTATTGACTTTAAAAATGAATAGACACGGCAAGAAAAAAAGCACTTTACAGTGCAATGAAATACTTTCGAATACCGGATAAATTAATCCGGCTAACAAAAATGACTTTAAATAAAACAAATTATAAGGTAGTGATAAACGGGAAGATATCTAAGGCTTTCAATGTAAAAAGATGTTTACGACAAGGTGATCCAATGTCAAACGGTCTCTTTAATCTAGTATTGGAAAAGGTATTAAGAGAAAGCAATATTCATACCCATGGAATATACCAACATAGGCACCAGTGCGCAGCATATGCTGATCACATCGCATTACTGACAAGATCAAAAGAAGAACTGGAAAGAGTCTTTTGCAGGCTACAACAGAAAGCGGAAGAGTTGGCCTGAAAAAAATTAAAGAAAAAACTAAATATATGAAAATTGGAGGTAACCAGGACTTAGCCGAGAGAGAATTAACCGTGAAGAACAATTGAGGCAATGAGTATAAATTTGAAGTAGTAAGCAGTTTTAATTATTTGGGCACTACATTGACAAATGAGAATGAAGAAAAGGAAAAAATAGATAAAAGAAGAATCATAAACCCAAAAAGTGTATCTAGAGCTGCAAAGGTTACGTTGTACAAGACGGTCATACAACCTACAGTTCTATATGGACGAGATGTGGATAATGACCCAAGAAACTGAAAAAAGACTGGAGATCTGGGAGCGGAAGGTTTTACGAAGGATTTTTGGAGGGAAGAAGGTAGAGAGATTGTAGTGCAGGAAAACAAACAACGAGGTAATGGACATGTACGGGCAAGGTAGTTTCGTAAGAGTGGTGAAGATGAAACGAGTAAGGTGGTTGGGGCATGTCAACCGCCTAAGTAACAGGAGAACGGCAAGAGTAGCACTAGAGAGAGGTGAAGGCACACGAAAAAGAAGAGGTCGTCTCAAAATAAAATAGCAGTAACCAAAGATCTCAAACAGCTGGGAGTGAGTAACTGGAAGGAGAGGTGGAGAGCTGTTTACTTTTAGCACATGTGTTATAAAGTGAAGTGAGCTTCTTCCTCAGTCCTTATTCCCCACTGGGAATGTGGTGGTCAGTGTTGCGTGAGCGTCGTCTATTATGCTTTTCCATACTTTCCTATCGCGCGCCTCATTTGCTAATGTATGAAATGGTTTCTTGGTGATTTTAACCATGTGATCGATCCAACGAGTTGGTGAGCGACCTCGGGGTCTCCTGCCTTCAACGTTTCCTTGTATTATGAGCTTTTCCATACCTTCTTCTCTTCTCATAACATGTCCAAAGAACCTGAGTGACCGACTCTGAATAGTCGCAGAGAGTCTTTGCTGTACATTAAGGTCTCGTAATATGGATACGTTAGTACGATGAGCAGTCCATGGAATCCGAAGCATTCTATGCCAGCAGTACATTTCTGTCGCATCGACTTTCCTCCTCTCACTCATTCTCATAGTCAATGATTCTGATGCGTAGGTTAGAACGGGAAAAAAAGAGGCAATGAACCAAACGCTCTTTGTTTGCAATGGATACGTGTTTATCTCGCCAGATTTTTGTTAATTTCTTCATTGCAACCTTGGCAAGATCGCATCTACGAAGCTGGGAGTGAGTAACTGGAAGGAGAAGTGGAGAGCTGTTTACTTTTAGCACATGTGTTATAAAGTGAAGTGAGGTTATAAAACTACAATTTCGAACTGGAAGTGAGATTGTAAAGTTATTCTAGATACTTCTTGCGTTAGAGGTAAAGTGTTTTTTAAATAATTAAAGCATTATGTAATGAATAAAGTCAGATGTGTAGTATTAAAAATTACCTTTGATAACTGACTTTGACAGTACTGGCTCCACAAACATTCACCTGCGCGTCAAGGCCATCCCTTTATTATGACATAAATTATAACTGTCATAAATGCAAACCTTTGTTAAATCGACATTTACGGATTAATAACAGAAAATTTAAGGTCGTAGAAAAAATATTGTATGCAAACTCGTGCTAAAACATCAACTTTTAGCACTTGTTGCATATATAGCTATTGTGCAATAGTAATGCATATTATCATCAAACACACCTTATCAATTTGTTGTGCAAACGTGCCGACAGGTTTGCGGCCGCAAAATTCGTATCCGCGGCCGTTGCCAATAAGAACGGCCGCGAAGTAGCAACAGCCGCGAAAACGAATTTTGGGGCTGTAATTACGTCCGCAAAAATCAAATTTTCAGCACGGTTGCACAAAAAAAACTATTTTACACGACCCCTATTTAAAGAAGGCCTTTTACCTATACCTTGTCGAACTGAAAATGAAATAGTGTAGGTCAGTTTATTTTAGCACATGTGCTAATAAACAACTGATTTTGAGTTTATGTCTTTTAAACTGAAACTGAGCTTATAAAGTTATTCAAGTTTCTTTTTTCATTAGAGGTACAGCATTTCAACTAATTAAAGCATTATTAACAAAGTACAATTATTACTATAAATAATTACTTATGACAACTAACTTTGACAACTACCGGCCGCAAATAGTCACAGGTGCCGACTGCTTAACCACTGCCATTTTTTTATGACATAAATTATTATAAGTATTAAAAATGTAGCCTTTGTTCAATCGACATGTATGAATTAATACCAGTAATTTTAGGCCATAGAAAAAATATTGTCTGCAAACTAGTGCTAAAAGTGTTCTTGCACTTGACATGTTATGAAACTCAGTCTACCGTAATTAAATTAAAAGGTCGTCAAATCGACTTTTTAAAAAACACTTTTATTTTACAACGGCAATGTTACACGTTGGAGCTCGAATGTAGAGTTAGACAATTTTTCTTACATCTAACACAAGTCAAGTAATTGCTGCTATGCATAAAACTGAAGCTAAGGTACAAAACTACTAACCTATATAATATTTCTAATCTACTAAGATAAGCTCTATCTTCCAAGAATGCACGAGGCAGGAAGCGCGTAGTAGTAAAATGCAACTCGTCCACCTAAAAAAAATATTCAATAAGGAATTTTAAATATGCCTTGTTGAACATACAAAGATAAAGAAAATTAAACTTATGCATTTACGTTATGTGATCCAAAATCTTTATTTAAAAATCTAATAAACTTAATTTTCATTGTCTTCTTCTTCTTCTTCTTCTTCTTCATAGCCTGTTTAAATCCATTTTTGGACATAGACCTTCCTTAATTCCTTCCAGCGTTCACGGTCCTGTGCTATTTGAATCCACTTTAGTCCACTCGTTTTCTTGAGATCATCGTACCAGCGCATAGGTGGTCTTCCTCTTCCTCTTTTATGTTGATATGGTCTCCATTCTATAATCTTGCGGTTCCATCTGTTTTTCTCAAGTCTAGCCACATGTCCGGCGTAATTCCATTTTAGTTGTGCTATCTTGATGCCTACATCTGTTATCTTCGTTATCGACCTTATTTTTTCGTTTCTTATTCTGTCTTTCAGAATTGACCAAAGATATATACAGCTCATAAAGCAACTAAACGAAGAAGTAACAGCAACGTATATTTTACATGAAAAAACAAAACCTGTCCCACTCAGAAGAGGAGTGAGACAGGGTGATACACTTTCGCCAAAGCTTTTTACACTAGCAATGGAAGACGTATTCAAGAACATGAACTGGACCGAAAAAGGCATAAATATCAATGGAGAACGACTGACTAACTTAAGATATGCAGACGACACCGTCCTACTGGCAGACAACATAGAAGACCTAAAAAACATGATAGAAGACCTGAACAGAGAGTCACTAAAAGTAGGATTGGAAATGAACCTAGCTAAAACCAAAATAATGTATCCAGGTCCAGAGATTGAGATACAAGTGGAAGGAATCAACATCGAAAGAGTAAACGAATATATATACCTGGGACAGAGAATTGAATTAAGCAGAAACAACAAAAAAGAAGAAATTAAGAAGAGAATTAGAATGGGATGGGTGGCATTCGGAAAGTTATCGTTCATCTTAAGAAACAACAAAATTGCGCAACACCTAAAAACGAAAGTGTTTTGCCGGCAATGACGTATGGAACAGAAAATTGGACATCGACAAAACACAACATAGAAAAGATTAAAATAGCTCAAAGAGCAATGGAAAGGGCCATGCTAAACATTACGAGGAAAGACAGAATTTTCATTGTATTTCTATTATAATACATACATAGCATAAAGATAATTATTATAAGAATGGTTAGTAGCGTAAATATCATTGCAGACACACTTAGATTATTTATTGGATTTGTCATGATTTACTGGTTTTTTTTCGTATTTATTAAGTTTGATTCTGTCTTCAACCAATTTTTGAGTATCGACGGGAATTAAGTCGATTTTTGAGACGTTTATATGATTTGATTCGGGAATTATTAAACAGTCAATATTTGAAATTTTTTACTTAACATTTTTGTGCGAGGTGCTTTTAGCAGTAAATAACATATGTTCTTGATTTATTAAAACAGCACAGTCTAAACTTAAGTGCAAAAGGTGTTAGATTATTTTCGACCTCTTTCGTTTTGCTCAAAATTACGTTGAGTGATGCCGCTTTAATAGGTTTTTTTGTCTTGATAAATTTCGGAAGACGGCCCTGTCTAAAGTTCAACCCTGGATCTTAAAGCTACATTTTAAATTCCTTTTGGCCCAAACAATAATGCGTTCACGATAAATAGCATCAATTAGAATCGCAGAATCGCTCTACATTACTTAATCACAGGCTACAACATATTTACAGTCTTATGACGCAATACAGAGAATTAAAAGAGGCAGCTCCGCAAGCTACTTAGCCCACGGATTTCCTAGGCTCAGTTTTAGAGGAAACTGAACGCGGTATCGAACTCTTGGCCGAGAAGTTCATACGGCCGTAGGTGGTGTTTTCCAGCGTAAACGGAGCTGCGGCAGCGAGGTTAAGGTGCCAAAAAGCAGAACACACCAGTCCACATCTTCTCTACTTCACAGTTAAAC